>VZZY01016453.1:0-26378 GCA_013400335.1 Eurystomus gularis
GCGGGGGGCGGGAGCGGCTCCGGGCTGGGAAGAAACACAGCTCGGGGGCTGGGGGGAAGCGGGGAACTGGGACTGCACGACATCGGCACAACAGCAAAGGGACAGAGGCAGAAATTCGTGCCCGAGCGGCCCGTGCTCTGAGGGAGGCAGCGGGGAAGCAGCGGGGTGATGATGATCATTTTTATCTGTAATCCCATTAACTCCGGCGGGCTCAGCAGCTCTTTGAAGCCATGACCTAGTTCTTACGGGGCGCCTTGGGAAGCTGGCCCGGCACTTGGCTCGTTAAGGAGGCCCAAGCACCATGAGACCCGTCACCAAGTGGCAGAAGAACTTGCCTTCGCGCTTGTCTCTCGCCAGCGGTGCTTGAAGAGCACCGACCCAGGCCTGACAGCGCAGAGCTGCCGCCTGCCAAAGGCCGTGCCAACCGGCCACGCACACGGGTGGTTTCAGACACGGGTGGTTTCAGACGCGGGCTGACCCCGGTGCTGCTCGGAACCAGCACCTCACCCCGCTCAGGCTCTGCCCCGCAAGGACCTGTGCTCCAAACACTTCTTAACCCACCTCAGTGAAAATACACCTCTCAGTTGAGTGTCTGGATGAGTTATGAGGATGGGTATATTCTTTTACCTCTGAAGAACCAGCTGAAATTTCTGCTCTCTTGATTGTACGGCACATGTAGGTTTTAAAATTAACTATCCCGAGCTAGTTAAAAAAAAAATAAGTCCCAACTGTAACAATAAAAGAGGCTCTGTCCTTACGAAGGTGCTTTAATGGCACCTCACCCCGCTCAGGCTCTAAATAACTGAAGTGCTGGGGCCTGAGCAATAGGCCCTGAATTAAAGTTGGCATATGGATGAATCTCACAACCGCACAGCGCGACTGAAACCAGCAGAGGATTCTTCTCTGCTGGGAAATGAGCTGTGAGAACAGACACCCAGCTATCCTGAGAGACAGAGCAAGGCAGACAGAGGTGCCTCCTCCTCTTCGAGTTTCTTCCCAGGCTTGGCTGACCTCGGACGGAACCCAATAAGGAGGAAAAGTAGCAGGTGTCCTGCTTTTGAAGTTATTTCTGAGGATTGCCTGTGCAACCTGAATTGTTTATCCAACAGTATAAAAGCTGGCCCTGCTTGCAGCGAACTTGGGAGAAGCCGACGTGCGGGTGGACGCACCACGCAGGGTTTTTCCCTGAGTTTCCCCCCCAACTGCTCGCTGCAACCAGGATTTCCCAGCAACGGCGGGACAGAACGAGTCTGTTGGACAGGACAAGGGTAATACTGGTAATGGATTTGGTTGCTTATCCTTTTGGAGTCTGTTGTAGCTTGGCCATGGACCTTTGTGGAATGTACCACGTCCTGCTGGTGCACCTCTCGGGTGTTTGCCGGGTGGTTTGTGCGTGGCCATGGTGATGTCTGGGGTATGGTTGGTCTCCCCCTCGATTGTTGAGGCGATCACCTGGTTTCTTTTCCCTCCTGTTATTGAGTTTGTAGTTAAGTTTGCTTTTCCTTTTGTTCTATCACCCGCGGTGAGTGGGTTTCTCTCTTCTGTTACCGGCCATGTAATATCATTTCTGCGCCCCATGGGGATAGAGAATAAAATCTGTATCTGCTTATGCATCTGCCTCCTGGTCACGGTGGTGTTCTTTGTGCTCGGCTGGGTAATTGGCGAAACAATAACCGCTTCAGATTTAAATCCGCTGATAATTATTCCCAGTACTCCCTGGCTTAATGAAGTTAAATCCATCACTGCCATTACTGTTTAATTTCACTATAAGCATTTTAGTTTAAATCGGTTTATCATACACTTGTAACCACCGACTTCCAGAGTCCAGTGGGAACAATTTGAGAAGTTTTTCATTTGGGGTCTCAAGGATTTTTTCTTTCTGTGCAACTGTTAAAAGTCTCCACTATAGCAGTGCTTCAAAAACTGGGGAAAAACTCCTTACACAGTGTGCAGTCGAGAACAGGAATGAAAGCTTCCCTTCTACAAACTTCTTGAAATCGATACAACAACTTCCTGGTCAGAAAGTTGTTTGAAGTTCAGTTTCTATCCCTGTATTATTCCCCCAACATGATACTGGATAAGGGACGACGTTATCAAGTGTCCCTGCCCATGGCACAGTTTTGGAACTAGATGATCTTTAAGGTCCCTCCCAACCACAACCATTCTATGATTAAATAAAAAAGTAGCATTTTGCAGCTGTCATTCTAGACTAACCTTGAGTAAGCGCTACCTATGTGTGTAGCATTTTACAAAACCAAAACATCTCTAAGGTAACTTTGTCCCATCGTAAGAAGAGAAGCTTGAGAAGTAACAGTGAAAGCAAACCATTTGCTCCTGTGTTTGTTAAAACAATCCATCCTCCTGGTAACTTGTTTCCCAGGTCGCTCCGTTACGCTGCGGCGTCCCTCTGGGAAGAGTTATTTATACTAACATCGGCCAAGACTCCAAAATTAGGGAAATGAGTAAGCCAAGTCACCTGTTAGAAACTTTTTGTTCTCGTTCATTGCTGAGAAGCGATACAGGGAGCCTCGCCCGTGCCCGGTGCCGTGCTGTTCTTCAGGAGACGCAATCCTTCTTCCCAAAGCACTCAGGAACAGAAATAATCCACTAGGTCATGTGGCAAAGAAATGATTGATTTGTTCGCCTTCAGCTCCAATATAGGGGCAAGTAAGTGGAGCCACAGGAGAATTAAGGAGTTTGTTCACTCCACACAGCAGCAGAGCTAAGAGCAGGGTTTGAACACCCACAGCTTGTTGATTTACGGGTATTACTTCGACGTACCCCAATTCCCAGCCCATTTTCCAGCGCTCCTGAGCCTGCTGCCGCCTCTGACCAAACTCCAGGTTTTCAAGAAAACACCAGGCTCAGAAAAAAAAATCCTGGTATGGACCTACTCAGCCTATCCTCTTGACTATTGATTACCCTCTGGCTGCATTTCAGTGCAGCGTGCTCTTCACCTGAGGACACACACACAGCCCACGGGAACCGCGGGCAGGCCAGGGCCCGGTGCCTGGTGCCCGGCCAGCTCCGTCGCAACATCCCAGCCCCTTCTCAAAGCGACCACGAGCCATTTTCAGACAGATACCCGGTAGCCGGGCCCTTCCCAATCACACTGCTCACACTTTTGTCTTCTACGAGATGGGCCCGTGTTTGTTATCTTTAAAATTTTAATTCCGCATTTTAAACGGCACGCATTTAAACGTGGGTTTGGAGATGCCTCCTGAATGTGTACGAGTGTAAAGCTGATTCTGTAAAGTCCCTGTATCTGCTTAGAAACAGCTGGACCAAGGGGTTGGGAGCCTCAAGGGCTCAGGGTAGCGTGAGTGCTGCTGTCTGCAGGCGTTACTCTCCCAAAAGACTGTAAATATTTGTTTAAAGGACTGTATGAGCCTCAAATGGGTTAAAACTTTTGTCACAGAATTGCTGTGGTTGGAAAAGACCTTTAAGATCATCAAGTTATCAGTCATCGTTCAGGCTGGAGAAAAGAAGAATCCAAGGAGATCTCATTGTGGCCTTCCAGTATCTGAAGGGGCCTACAGGAAAGCTGGGGAGGGACTTTTCACAAGGGCTTGTAGTGACAGGACAAGGGGTAATGGCTTCAAACTGGAGGAGGGGAGATTTAGATTTGATGTAAGGAAGAAATTCTTCACCCTGAGGGTGGTGAGACACTGGCCCAGGTTGCCCAGGGAAGCTGTGGATGCTCCATCCCTGGAGGTGTTCAAGGCCAGGTTGGACGGGGCCTTGAGCAACCTGCTCTAGTGGGAGGTGTCCCTGCCATGGCAGCGGGGTTGGAACGAGATGATCTTTGAGGTCCCTTCCAACCCAACCCATTCTATGATTCTAAGTCCAACCGAGATCATCAAGTCCAACCAAATTCCTCCCATGAAGGAAATAAAACCAGCTTCAGATGTACAAGATCCTTGCCAAGGCGGGAGGGGAAGGTAAGGCACAGCGGCTAAGTGCAAGCACAAGGCCACAGGACAGACAGTGGCTGTTAAATATTGTATGAGAAATGAGAGAAATCCGTTAATAAACCCCCAATGACAGGTGAGCAGCTTTAAATGTGTGAAACAAGGGGGAAATGGCCGGAAAATCAGACCTGCATCATTGCCAGGGTACGCGGTGACTCGTAGGCTGCTTTGTGCACAAAAGAGCTCGAAAACAAATTGTTCCTGCAATACTTTGGTACCAAATTACAACGAGCATCTACAGTAAATTTAAAATTCGGGGACGAAGCTTGGAAGCGGTGCTGGCAACAGCAGTCCCGGTTTAAACTAAGCAGTGGACGAGTCTGTGTGAGTTCTGCTGAGCTGGTGGTTGTCCTGCCCGGGTTGTCGCTGTGCGTGGTTCTGTACCAGAGCTCCCGCCTGTCCTCAGCACAGCAGAGGGGAAGCAGAACCCACTGAAAGGCCTCCCCTCCTCTTCTGCAATTCAAAGGTCAGTGTTCCAGCTCACGCTGTGTCCTGCCCCAGCTTCCCCCAAAGGCCAAAAAGCCCCCAGAGTGGCCTGTTTTTTTTTAGTCAGCTGTGGATTACATCACTTTGCTCTGGCTCTCTTCCCAGGATCCCCAGTGCACACTGGCCGCCAAAGGTGCCGTGTGTTTATTGTACCCGCGCTGGGCCATCCTGAACAGAAGAGGGATTATCTGCAAATGTTTCCTCACAGAGGTATTTCAGCATTGTTAGGGTGCAGTGGGGAGACCTCCCCTAAAAGCTCAGGGGCAATATTTGAGTTCAGAGCTATGTCCGTGAAAGGTCTGCAAGAATTTTGGCCCGGCCATAGGTCGCGTTGGATTTTCTCCTAGCCAGAGATACCAGCTCACTCTGATTTAGCTGAACTTCTGCAAAGTATGGGAAAAATAACTCGTACTCAGGTTTACAAGGTTGTAAACCTGAGTTCTTACTTTTATGCTGTATATTCAGCCCACTTCCACTCTTTGCAGCAACTGGATGTCCTAAAAATTCCATTCGTATCAATTTTTGATGAGGTCTAATGGCACGTTTTGCCATATGGGTCCCTTGGCTTCTCTGGAAGTTCGTGTATGAGGAGGCCTTGCCATGGAGATGTGGTCCTGAGGGGAACAGTTTAGTGGTGCCCTGGCAGTGCTGGGTTAACAGTAGGACTTGATGATCTCAAAGGTCTCTTCCAACCAAAACAGTTCTATGATTAGCAAAAGGAAAATAATCATATTTACAGCACTGGTAGCGTCTAAATCAAAGAGATCATGCCTAATTTGAAATCAATCTCTAGAAGATGGTCATCTACCTAGGTTATTCCTAGGTAACCTGCGCCCGTTTGCCCTGCAGATGATTTTCCGTAGTAGCCCTCCGAGAAGCGCCCAGCAGTGCTGGCGCTGAGCCCCTCTGGTGACCGGGTTGCCCAAAGAGCCCCGAGGAGCAGCGCGAGAGGGTTTTACAGCACGTAGAACTGAGGAAAGCAAAACGTGGAGCTGCGGCGACGCAGCACCCGCGGTTAACACCACGTGAACTTGGAAGCGTTAGGGGTTTTCCAAGTGTGTAAGATTTTATTTTGTATTTTATATACAAATAGACAGCCCACGTGCGCTCCTTCACGCTGTTAGATATTGATCACTGTTCTTCTCGGGAACAGCAATAACAGCACGCTGCAGTCGTTATTCTGGTTATGTCGAGCTATAACCATGGAGGGAAACGGCTTTTTAATGAGCCAAGATAATTCCTTTATTTTCTAACCTCCAACAGTTTATAGAGCAGAATGAGTCAGCGTGAAGGATCTGCTCTTACGTGTCCTCCTCCTCTGAGAGAAGAAGCACAGAGAGAGATAGAGCAGGGCTAGGTAGCTGGAGTCGTTTCAGGTTTTAAGGGAGCAGGCTTCCTGGTGAAAGATTTTTAGTGTGTTTTAGCCAGCTCCATGTGGATGCTAGAATATGAAATACAATCTTTGCATCCGTGGTAACCAGCTGATTATCCGTTCATAATGTCCTTTTTTCCAAGCGGCTGGATGCCTCATCTTCAGAGTATTTGATAAGGAGACTGAGTTTTTCAGGGTTGGTATTTCCCAAGTCCAGCACACAATAAACGCAAGGAAAAGCTTTCCCCCGCTCCCTGCCTTACTGACAAACACGGCTTAGGTACATCAGAGGAGGTCGGGGTTTCAAACTTCGTGACGCTTTGTGTATAATTTGTAACACTACCAACAATAAAGAATGGTTTATCTAATATCTACTGGTTGCAGTCGAGGTTTGGCAACAAAGATCTGATCACAAGCCTGTTCCAGAGTGTGCAGCTTCCCTACGCAGCCCCTCTCCCTGAGCATTGCTCCCAAGGGGAGTTATCCCACAGCTCTGCAGGAGTCCTTCTGTTCTGGAGTGACTCCAGCACGGGAACGAGCAGCGAGGTTTGGGGCAGGAGAAACACACCCATTCAAACGCACTTCGCTGAGATGAGTTAAGGTTTCGTCGCCGGTACTAAATCTGGAGGTTGTTTTTATGCGACTGAAACACGATAGCACTTTAATTTGTCAAAATTCAGTACGCTGGTACAGCTGGATAAGTGAATTCTTATTCTGTGTGAATACATTCTTCTAATTAATCTGCTGAACAGCATTTTCTGTTCGAAACCCTGTTCAGTCACAGTCTGTTGCCCTGACTCCTGTGAGGAGTTCAGTTGGTTTAATTGTGAATGTCCTCACGTGAAGAATGTGGCACATCAGAGACTGCTACTTAGAGAAGTTGGGATTTTCGGGATTGCCGAGGAGATTCGGGAGCGTAGGTGCCAGGCCGCAGCTTCAGACACACTTAAGTTAATTTAAATTCACTGATGTTCTAATTACTATATTCGCTAGTTGCAGACACTAATGGCTCTTAAAAAAGCGCTCTGTTCAGAGATCAAATCTTGTTTCCCTGATGTCAGTGGGAATGGATTTCGGTTTTGCCATTTCCATTAAGCAAAATCAAAAATCCAATAGGCAATTTCCTGTCAGAAAAAGATCTGAGGGAGCAGACGGAGGAAGAATAATCTAATTGAGATGAGTTTTCTTTTTTACTAGCTCGCTCTATTTCGTCTTTAAGAGCATACCTAAAACGCCTCTTCCACAATGAGAGCTTGTTCATTAAGCCTTGAAATGCCAAGCAAAAAGCTCTTTTACAAATCCAGAACGCTGGTGGTGATACCAGGCATTTCTACCAACCTATTAACACCACAAAAACTCAAACACAACGTGATGAAGCCTTCCACTGAGCGCAGCCCAGCGAAGCTTCCACCGACAGCAGGCTCTTCTGACTCATTCTTTCTCTGGCAACAGCAAATGCCGTCGCTGCAGAGAAATGAAGGATCTCATTCATTTGTGGGGGACGGGGGAAAGGAAAGACCAAGGGCCAAGCTCTCCTCCCGCGGCTGAATTACACTGCTAGAGAGGGTTTGCTCCTTCCCGCTCTGTTCTGTTCCATCCTTCCAAATCTCCTGACAGTTGTAGTGGGAAATGTGTCTGAATCTCCAGAGTCGTTGGTTTTGTTGGTGATGGGCTGACTGTGTGTTACTGATATATTTTCAGAAGGTGTGAAGGTACGATAGCTCGTTTTAATACTTCAAATGATAGGGAGCTTAGAAGCGTACGAGAGAGAAGCTGGAAAACAAATTATCCATTAGGCTACTTTCATTCCTCGGGACACTTTGTAACCCTTCAAAATCCTTTCACAAACATTTTGAGAGCTTCCAGGAGGATTTCTTTTATTTTCTCTTCACGTGTTTAGTTGTGTTTCTTTTAAGTTTCCCGTGTTTAAGAAGAGTCATGCAGAGACAGCCTAAAGGGCCATTGTAAAGTGGCCCACTCGGGAAGTGGCCACCATCATCCGGCTGTGGTAGCCAGAGGTGAAATGGAAATGGAGGGATGGAGGAGGATGTTCTCCCAGGATAAGGACATGATACAGGAAGCTGGTCTCTTCCTATGAATTTAGAGGGGTATTAGTCCATCTATTTCAGACATCTGATCTATTTCTTTAGGTTAGAAGTGTCTGGTTTTCATCCAAAGAGCCAATGAAGAGAAGCAGAGATTCTTGGAAAATGCTTCACATCATCCCAAAAACTCTTAGATCAGATGTTCTAAACCGCTCATGGAAGAATGTCTCTGTTTATTGGGATAGAGATCCCACCTTTTGCACCCGGGCACTTTAAGAAGCTCCAGGCAGGCAGTCTTAAAGCTGGGTGATATCCCTCAGGGACGCAGAAGAGGAACGTAGGAATGTGAGATAAGGTAAAATCAGCTCTGGAAACATGGCTGGCAGGGAGCCTGGATCCACCTGAGCTGGGCTGCAAACCCGCTGTATCTTCCAATACCCTCAGAGAAGACGTTATGTGGTGGAGGAAGAACCTGTAGTCAGAGAGGCTACATTTTCCTGGCTGGCCAAAAGATCTCAGTTGATGATTTTACAGTCTCTCGTTCCCATTCCGTGCTCAAAAACTGCCCAGCTCTGTTTGTGCATGTGCATCACATCCACAAACGCATAAAGGGCAGGGCAGCACGTCAATGCAGTTCAGAAATAAGGATCTAGGGACAGATCTTTTGCTCTAGAGAGAAAGGGGCAGCGCTGGAGGTAAGAAAGCCTTGAGTGGATGTTTACTTGCTGCAGCCACCCTGATAGTCCATTCATAACCCCTGCCTAACAAATTAGAGGAGGATTTGGGGACAGTCCTCAGCAGCTGAGTGCTCCTAAAGGGCATATCTTCTCTAGTATAATTTAGATAAAACTCTGGGGCCCTTACCTACCCTAGAACTGGGAGCTAAAATAATAACTGACCTTCCAACCACCCTCTGCACCAATTCAGAGAGATGAGCCAAAAACCATGAACTAGGTTACACAGCAACAGAATAAGATCCAGACATCCTAGATGTTACTGAAGTAGGTGCAATGACAAAAAAAATCCCGATGGGATAATTGAAGTAGAGAACAGACACCGAACGGCACTAAATGAAAAGATTCTTAGTAGCCTAATGATGTGAATCGATGAATAATCTCATGAAATGAACGGCTATAAATTCATATCTGTGTGCACACTGGTAAACTAGTCGCCCCTGTAGATTGCAAATGGTGCGTGTGCAGCAAAGTAGAGACAGTCAGAGGAGCCCGAGTACGTCCCAAAAGGTCCCCCAAAGCCTCTATCTCCCTGAAGTTCTACAAGATCTCTCACAAGACATTAATGATATGTTCCCCTCCACAGACAAGGGTGGATTCAGAGACATTGGCCAAGTCTTTGCTGGGCTGAGCCTGCTCCTCAGGAGGCATAAATTTTACCACCAAAAAGCACCAGATCTGGCCCTTTGCAGAGCGAGGAGAAATCACACGCTGAACAGGGGGAAAACCCAGTTTGCTGTGGCTCAGATGGAGGCTGAGTAAAGCAAACTCCACTGTCAGAACAGCAGGTAACGTGCAATCACCTTTTGATGTATAAAGAAAGGGTTATGGTAGCTCAGGAAATGCAATTTCTAGTCGAACGCTCGGCTTGGCCACGATGAGGTTTTTACAAGAACCTCCACACAGCTCTTCGTAGAACACTTTAAAAAAATGCCTGACACTTTTCTTTATGCCATACTTAGGGCACCATGGTGTGACGCAGCATGAAGCACCGTTTTGGAGTGTTTTCTCTCAAAACGCCTCTTGGTTTCCCCTGTGCTGTGCTGAGCCTGCCAGCCAGCAGGTGTGGCTGTGGAGCCTTTGGAAATCCACGGGATTTCTCCACCAGCCCAGGGGCTGTGATGAGATGTCATCACTGTACCCACTCCTGGCGAGGATTTTCTAACAAGCTACAGCTTTGCCTTCACCCTCGGAAATCCCTGGGTAGCTGTGAACACGAGTGCCAGACGTAAGGGTGTCTTTTATGCAGACATTGATGTTGGTATTTTTTACCGCAAAAGACTTGAAACCATCAGTTGTGTCCTTTGCTGACAAGCTCCATTTTTAATGTATACGGTTGGCACTATCCTTGGAACTCTCCGAGTTGTTAAATAACAGATTTATTTTAGATGCTGTCATATAATTTTCAGAGAAAATATTCTTTTATATAACTTAAAAGATCACTTTACTTTTTTGCTGCCGGATTTTTACCAGAGCTGAAAGGCAACTTGTTACAAGAAACAAAATTGAATTCTCCTTCAAAGCACAGAGGGAATAACAAAGATGTAGAACTACTAAAAGATGAGAAGTGCTGGTTGTAATGGGCCAGGATTTGGGAAGGCGAGAACTGGTCTCCTTAAAGTATTTATTGCTGTGTAGAATTGTCATGGTAATTAGACCACACCAGTGCTGGATTAGCGGTGAGACTTCATTTGGGCTGAATCAAATCGGTGTCACTGCAGTGGAAAACGGAGTTTTCGTTTTGAGGGAGAAGTATTTCCAAAATTAAATGGAGGGGGCCTACAAGAAAGGTGGGGAGGGACTTTTCACAAAGGCCTGTAGTGACAGGAAGAGGGGTAATGGGTTTGAACTGGAAGAGGGGAGATTTAGATTGGAAATTAGAAGGAAATTCTTCACTGTGAGGATGAAGACACTGGCACAGGTTGCCCAGGGAAGCTGTGGATGCTCCATCCCTGGAGGTGTTCAAGGCCAGGTTGGACAGGGCCTTGAGCAACCTGCTCTAGTGGGAGGTCTCCCTGCCATGGCAGGGGGTTGGAACGAGATGATCTTTAAGGTCCCTTCCAACACAAACCATTCTACGATTCTCTGATTTTTAATCTGCTGTCTTCTATTTTGGTATTTGGTATTTACTGGTATCAGATGTTGGCATTTCAGATTCAGTGTTTCATCTGTATTTAGCAAAACAGTTGAGCACATCTTCAACTCCCCGTGCATTGGATTTGAGGACACACGTACCCGCTTTTAGAGCAGGGTGACCGGGCTGTGGGTTTAACCTCACTGGAACTGGAGACCACAAGCTCGTAGCTAGAATAAGTGCAGGCAGAAAAATGCATGAAGGATCCAACCTCAAAGACTTCTCATGTTGGTACCTTCCTACATTCCCTGTCTAACAATGGTCACATTTTATAGGTGGTTTTAAACACCAGCATCAAAAACTTCTTCACTAGCTAAAGGATTTTCCAGCCAGGGAGGGTCTGTGTGTTATTATGGAATGTTCCTCTTGCAGAAGGTCATCTGCTGTGTTATTCCAGGTATGTAAAGAAAACACCGGACTAGGTGTTCCAGCTGATGTTGTGTCATAGTTTCCAAAAATAAAAGAAAGCAAATGAAGATTGTACGAAACTAGTCGCGACTGCGGAGTCAGCAATTGCTGGGCTGACTTACGCCTGGAATAACAGTCAGGAAAAAAAAAAACAAACAACAAAACTTGGCTCGTAGAAATTTCCTGAACTGGAACAGCCAACAGCATTATTTTTAGTTTGGGTTTTAATGTTTAATCATTTAAAAGGAAAACAGTTGCCAGATGAAAAACATTACGTGCAGTTTGAACAAAAGGTATTTTCTTACGTGCTTTAAACGACACTTTTACAGGGGGTGGTTTCTCAGCTACCTCTGTTTCTTAATCTTTCCAGTTTCAGCATCGTTAACAAAAATGTGAAAAAGTGAGAAGGGACATTTTAGCCCAAAGCTATTTTTGGAGTACTTGTACAGGGAGGGGAGGGGATGCTCAAGTTAGTGGTCCACCAGGAAAGCCCTCTACTCCTAAACAGTGATAATAGGCTGTAGCTTCGTGAGCAGGACGACAGGCATGAAGGATTTAAAAAGATTAATTTAATATTTTTATTGTTAAATATCTTGTATTTAACTATTCACTGTGAAAGTACTTATTTAGACTTCACAGAGTCTCATTTTGTGTCTGTTTATTCTGTGTAATTAGAAGCCAGATTTAGCTTTGGCTATAGCCTTTTATCCCAACAACCAAACGCGTTTCATCTACAGGCGTTCTGGAACTTTATTGCAAAATTGTTTCAAAACAAATATTCGGTACGGCTTGATTCATGTTTCTTTTGGCAGCAGCTCTGCCTTAGCCAGCCCAAAGTCACGTTGCTTGTTGCCAGTCCCACATCTTTCCCTAAGCTGTCCTGGTGTTGGTTGCATGAGGGGTTGTGCCATGAACCCGGTGAGGGGCTTGATCTGGACTAAAATAACCTGACCAAAGATGGTTATTTTGAACTTAGATCCTTTTCCTGCACAACAGCCTCACAAAGATGCACCTGGGAAGGGAAGAGTGAGAGGGGCACAGGGAAAAGAGGGGCTGCTTCACCCAGGACACGAAACCGCAGCCTTGGCTTCACAACCTGAAACCTCCTACAATGATTTTGGCCTGTTCAGTATCTAAAAAAATAACCAAACTCCAACAAAAGTGCATAGCTCAGATACTGTAGTCGTGTTTTCATTATGTTTCTCCAATACCCATGTCTAAATTAACCGAGTGCACTCTGAATTAATGCCCTGCTACAGGGATTAGTATCCATAGATAACACAGGAGGAATCTGCATAATAATGTACAATTAGGGAAACCACGAAAACATGCAATTCCGGGAGGAAAATCTACTTAGAGAATGTAAATTACAAGCGAAAAAAACCCCAACAACAAAAAAGCAATAGAAACTTAATAGGTATTTTATAGTGATCTTGCTGTTTTCTGTTACCAGCCCTGACTGACGATGGGTCTGAGATGAACAGTTAGTCATTAACAGCCAGTAACTGCAGCGTGACTCAAGAGGTCAGGCAGTCTCCCTGACTGGTCGTGTTCCTGGCTGTGAACTGAGGATAAATCACCTGCAGAGGCCGTGGGAGAAGCTGGGACTAGGGAAATCCCCAGTGGAGGTGAGCTAAGCTGCTGTTCCGTGCGTTGAACTGCAGCTGGTGGGAGTTCAGGTTGGAGAACTCTGCTACTGGGGCTATGTGGAAAGCGTTAGTGGGGCTCTCTTGTCCATCCTGGTTTTCTGGGAGAAGCAATTCTACCCGATCATTACATTTTCTGGTATTGCGAGGTGTCTTGGAAGGACTTGAAGAGTCTTGCTCAGCAGCAAAGCTAATACAATAAGGAAACTGGAGGAGGTCATGAGCCGTGAAGGCCCAAAGCCTTTGTTTACCACAGGACTTAGGAAGCAAATTCCAATTCTTATTGCGATAACCTTTCCTATTCATTGCCACATATTTAAAATTTTCATTAGCTTTCCTCTCTCGCGTTTTCCAGGTGGTCACTGACATAGCTAGGAAAAAAAACCCAATATAGACACCCCAGGCTAGATAGTAGGACGTGGCAGAAAACTATGAAAAGCCTGGCATGTTAAAAAAATAAACAGTAATAAAAAATTTTAAAGAGTCTCATTGTTACGTTTAAGTTTAGAATAAGTATTTCTTTTACCCTCTGGCTTTACAGCATGGTAACTACTTAAATTCAGCAATCAGAATAGAAAATATTGACACGAGAACAGAGTTTCGGGTAACATTTCATGGCAACAAGAAGTCACCCCACCAAAATTAGGACAATTTGGGCCTATCTTCATTTCCTTCTATTTAGTCTTGCGTTGTTTATTTAAAGGTAAGCCTCGGGACAGTGCAGCAGAGCTTGCTCTCTGGCCCATGCTTTGCTGCCCGCTCGCTTGTGCAGGAGCAGCGTCCCTTCTGTGGCAGGATTAATAAACCCGTGACTGACAGACTCGAACAGTAACAGCTGCTTTGATGGGTGATCACGTGTGGGTGGGCAAAAGCCCTCCAAAGCAAGCAGATTTACTATAGACAAATCTTGAATGACATCACCCGGGTGTAACCAACACTTTAAAGATGCTTCCTAAATTTGTATTTGTGGCTATTTGACACATGGCTGGTCCTTAGCAGCACTGGGCTACTACAGCTCCATGCCCTGCGCTCAAATACTGGGACAATTAGAGGAGATTACATCGAGATTTAGATGCTAGGCTATTTTTAAAATCCCTTCCTCTCCTAATGCGTTTCCCCATATAATCCTATCTAAAAATTTATTTTGAGGGCTCAGGGTAAGTAGGGAACGGCGGGCTTAAAGTCACCCAATCCCAAAAAAGCTCTTAGATGAGAGCTCAGAGAAGCAGATTTCACTCACCGCATCCCAGCTCAGATGGAAGAGCACACCTTGAAGATCCCGGAAAAAAACCAGGATCTATGAGGCACAAAAAAATAAAAGAGGTGTGAAAGGGAGGTAGAGCTAGCAAATCCTCCACGAATAGATAATAATATGTTTTCTGTGGCTAGCTGGATGTGACACTAACCTAGAAGATGCCTGGATGACGTTCCTTCCTTGCTGTACTGCTGGTTGAGCTGGTTTGGGATCAATAATCTGATTTCAGAGCCAGATTCCTCAGCTGGGAAGCGGTATTGACTTTGCAAAGCCCACTGAGAGCTACTGATGAAAAATGCTATTCTAGAATTAGTATTAAAATACGATGCTTTTCCCCTAAAAGACTGGTAGCTGAATTCTTCCAGAAATGTGCCGAGTTTGTTCAGATACAAGCAATTAATCGGGTTTTAGAAGGGTGGTCAGAGAAGACCACCAATCAACCAGTCAGCTAAAGTTAAATGCTTTGCCCCTGGGAAATCAGCAATGATTTGGCTCCGTGCTGGATGCATCCTGCCACTCTGCGGAACGTAACACCAGTGAAAGAGGAAATCGTAACACGAGGAGGAACCTCCTTGCTGGAAGAAAACTAGGGGGAAAAAGAAAGGTGCTTCTGTGAGTATGGAAATAACTCCCTGATTTATAGAAATATCTACTGCACTCAGGGATGCGTTTCTGTTTGTTTCTAATTCTTTTCTGCAGAGGTATTGATATTAAAATTGTCAAGTATTTTATTGCATATGAAGTTTTCAGACCCACGTCGCAGTTGCTCAGCTGCAGAACTGCATTTTCCAAGTGAAAAGACTGATTTTCCGACTGCGTTAGCCAAGGAGTACCTTACTGCCATCCAGGGTTCCTCAGAAGAGTTCCAAACGACCCTTTCCCATTGGCTGTGGGGTGTTACTGATAGTAAACGCTGCACTTCAACCTCTGTTCAAGGGCATTCTTTAGATTTAAGGGCAAAAAAAGCCGCAGCAGCTGTTGTAACAAAATAGTTATTTTCCTCGTGTAAGTATTTTGGACTCATTGGTTCATTCTCTCCTTTGTTCCGTTGCATTGAAAGCTTACGCAGACTCTGATGAGCTAAAAATGACATCAGACGTCCAAACACCCTCTCAAAATTCAGAACTCAAACCTCCCCTGAGTCACTCAAATACAGCTGCTAATTATCTCATAGGATGCGTTTTGCTGCAGTTTGGAGAGCGAATGATGCCAAAGGAGACACCGCTCGGTAACACCGTGGGCTTTACTTCAGCTCCTCCAAACCAGAAGCTCCCACTTTCCGAAGGACAAGTTAAAGTGGAGAAGCTTCAGTACGTCTGAAATGACATTTCAGTAGTTGAATGCTGAAAATCTGAAAACTCCAGATCTCGGTGAGAGAGAAATTTGTGCAGTCAACAAACGTCTTGTTCTTTCATTAAGTTCTAGAAGCAAATGGAGCGTTACTGAGGACGGAAACAATTTTGTTGATATCACGGGAGCTGAACACACTGAAGCCAGAATGAAACATAAATGTCCAGATAATCCTCTGTGACCTCTCAATTATTCCCATGCAGCCTAACGGTGATTTCACAGATTACACTGAAGGGAAGTGTCGTTTAAACTTTCTATGGTACGTGTGCTCGTGCCTTTAAATTTCTTACTCAGTGACTGAGACAAGTTAATCTGTAGTGTATTTAAGCTGGACTAAGGGTTGCAGCAGAGACACTTGGGCCCATTGTGAGGCTTTGTGTTCTTTCTAGTGCTATTTTCCATAATGATTTCATCCCTATCCCAGTGTCTGATTAATAGAGGAACGGCCTTTGTATGCAGAAAACAATGTATTGATTGCTGGCCATGGTGGAGCTGTGTGGGAGACGAGTATTATGTATCTACAGCTGGAGCTTTCTGGAGTAGAGGATCACTAGTACAAAATGTTTCCTGTAACTTTCCACTGATAAAAAAACCATCTCAGTAATAAAATACAGGATTCCCAAAATGGTAGTCAAGTTTCACTCAAATATTTACAGTTAGGTATAAATATTGTCTGAGATTTAGGAAAGACTAGCAGTGCCCACTGCTGCTTATAAAGTTAATGCCTCTACTTTGGGATTTTTTTTATGTCTTAGCCACAGTCATTAAGATCCCTCTCTCAACAGAAGAACCTTCTTTAACAGAAGAAAGAAACGAGAAGGTTTGTTTTCTGAAGCTGGTTGTTATTCACAGAGTAGCATCTTGATTCATGGGACTGGCAAAACACTCACTGATTGTTACCAGTGTTTGGTTTGGGTTGCCTGCCTTAACTCTGCCTCTGAAATCAGAGAATCATGGAATCACAGGATGGTTTGGGTTGGAAGGACCTTAGAGATCATCCCGTTCCACCCCCCTGCCATGGCAGGGACACCTCCCACTAGACCAGGTTGCTCAAGGCCCCATCCAACCTGGTCTGGAACACCTCCAGGGATGGAGCATCCACAGCTTCCCCGGGCAACCTGTGCTAGTCTTACAACCCTCCTAGTGAAGATCTTCTTCCTTACATCTAATCTAAATCTCCCCTCTTTCAGTCTGAAGCCATCACCCCTTGTCCTATCATTACAGTTTACATTACTATTATTATTACTATCATTACATTTACATCCTTGTAAAAAGTCCCTCCCCAGCTTTCTTGTAGGCGTTCTTCAGATACTGGAAGGCCCCAAGAAGGTCTCCCTGGACCCTCTTCTTCTCCAGGATGAACAACCCCAACTCTCTCAGCCCGGCCTCAGGGCAGAGGGGTTCTGGCCCATGTCAAACCTAGCTGCTCTTGTTACACCATCCTTAATACCAGACCAGCCACGTTGTCATTGCTGATATATACTCATTTTTAAACATACACAGTCCAATTACATTGTCCCCTTTCGGGGACCTAAAATCCACAGGTGTATAGTCGAAAAAAGGTTCACTGTAGGGTGGCATGTGAAATCTATTGGCATGAAGAGACACCCTTCTTTAACTGGGTTGGTCATATGATTGGTATTTGGCAGAGAGTCACAGCATGACTCAGTGAAATCTTTTAACAGTGAAGCTTCTCATCTAGTAATCATTCCCAAGCACTGCACTGCACAGTTTTATTCCACTGAAGTAAAATCTCATTATATTAAATTATAACGTGGAGACATTCTCTACATTAATTTAATGGATGCGGCTCTTCAAGTTCTCGCCATCTGATCCACCCTTTAATTACAAAAACAGAAAAGTACAATTCACAATCCCGTCGTAAAAAGAGGGCTAGCAGCGATTTGGGAGTGCAGATACGTGTTACACTCAGGCTGCCAGCATCTGTTCCACACACGGTTTCACTTGACAGAAAGCTGTGTTTCGTTGGCAGCACCCCTATGTAAAAATATCTATTGTGGGTACGTGGTTAGTCACCCCCTCACCTCGAAATCTTATTGTCCAGTGGTTGTTACTGCTGGGGTTCTGACTTCATCTTAGATACAGCTGCTTTGCAGGGTAAGCGAAATTACTTTGTGCCTGCGAGTCATTGAACACTGTAGGATCTTTCGGGGCAAAAGAGGCTATAGAAATGCAGGAAGTGAAAAGTCACGTGATATATATACCCTTTGTCAGTAATTTTTGAGAGTCTGTCCTCTCTAAAAGCATGTATGTATTTTTTTTTCTCCTGGATGATGCGTAGAAAGCATTTACATTTAAAACAGATGAACAAAATGCATTCAGTGGCACTGCCCAGAAGCTTTTTCATTCACAGACATAAGAAAATAATGAGTTTGTTCACCTAATAGCTGTGACTCTTCTGTTAAAGATACCTTACGCTTTGAAGAAGGTGTATTTCAGTTTAAAAAAATCTCTTCATATAATAGCAAAATTAATAGTAGCTGTAACACTTCACAGAAGGGGAAGTGGGAGTTGAAATGGCCTCAAAATCTTTAAACAGATACAAGAGACACCTCCTGTCTCCTGATCTGTTCGCCAGCCCGTGCTGCCTCCTGCTCTACTGGTTTCATAGTACAGAGTAACAGCAGGAGTTATTTTCTTCAACAGAAGTGTATTGAATAGTCACACAAAACCTGAAGAACTTGTTCTGGAAGAAGTCAGCCCTATCTCAAGGCTACTGCAGTGTACACACCTTCATTGTGGAAATTCTTTCACTCGGTGTATTATCTACGCATGAGTAATCCTTGACAGATTTTGGTGCATTTATCCAACTGTCTCCAGTTGGACACTGTCAAAAACTCAGAGCAGCGAGAGCTGTACCAGTAAAGCTTTTCTGACTACAAGAATATGAATGATTTTCTGCTGTAACAGATACCATTTTTTAAGAGAACTGTAACTACAGCGAGGACAAAGAGGGCAATTTATGACCAGGTGCATTGAGGGACTTCACCTTGGAACGGCCACAACACAACTACTGTAGGTCTAACACTTACGACACAGGTTGGTGTTCCAGCTGTGGTGCCCTGGAAGGTGCTGTGTCTGAACTCAACATTCTTCCGAGGAAGTTCAGCCAGGTTTCTTGTAAGATTATAGTACAACATGAACCAAAATTAACCTTGCTGTGCAGCGTCCCCAGGCAGCGGGTTCGATGGCAGAGGCTCCCTTGTGCAGCTGGCGAGCTTCTCCCTCTCGCTGCACGACCGAGGTCAGCCGCTGCTGGGACAGACCCTGCGTTGCCTCTCCGCTCGTTCAATCCTGTAACAAATACACGTTCATTACAGAACTGAAAACTTCCAATTGCTCGGGTTTTCTGAAACCAGTTCTCCTCTCTGATAACACACCTGATCGCGTGGTTTAATTACGGAGTAATTATTCATCCAATGAAAACAACTGTCATAATTTCATTGATCTTTTCAGTTTGTAATCTGAGCAGGAAAACCACACCGGTGAAGTGTACAAATGAACACCACGCTTGTGCTAGATTCGTGCTCCTGAGAGTCAACCTCCGTGTACCATGGCAGCAGGCAAGATTTGTACTAGCTTCTGTCTTCAAGCATTACCACCTACCAGGGAGATTAATGGGTCACCCTTCGTGGCCATTTCTCATTCTTTTGCTAAACGCAAGATTTTTATTAGTCAAATTTATAACAGTATTTTTTTTATTTATTATATTTACCTTATACAACTGCAGGGAGAAAAGTCTCTCAGTTTAGAATGATGTTTCCAGAGCTTTTGAGGTGGTGTGGATCATCTGGCTGAATCCGACTCAGTGAGGCTGAAAAGGGGGAAGAAAGGAAGTTATGCACAGGAAAAGGCACAGAGGAGAAGAATGGCCATCGGGAAGAATAATGCTAGCTTTGATGCAAAAAAGGCATCAGTCCCGGAGGGAGGTCACAGCATGCAATGAAATAGGAGAGGAAAAAGTAAAATTTACTATTTGAACAGAAGAGATCAGGGTTTGTTGTTACTGTTGTCACCGGAGAGCTGGGGAGGTGGTTACAGCTGAAGGGAGGCATCTCATGTTCTCAGGACTCACCGCTGCCTCTTCCCAATAATTTTTCATTCTCCCCAAGTCCCATGAGTTTGATGGATATGATGAGGAAAGGTGACCCAGCTCAGGGCTAGAAGGGTCAATAGTAGTAAAAGAGAGACAGTACTTGGCCTAAGAATAGGGTGTTACTAATGAGGAAGCTCAGGTTTATCAAGCCGAGGAAGCTCAAGTTGATCAAGCATAGCTCCATCCACCCAGGGATATTCTTTTTTCAAGTAATTCACCACTGTTATTTCATTTTGCGTGTTTAAATATTTACTATTATTACACTCACAAATATTTTGACTGTCACTGAGCTGGCATGACTGGTAGTTTCTGCTTGGGCAAGAGAGGATTACCAGGGATGCTTACGCTCAGGACTGAGGTGTGCTGACAACGCAGGGCTTTACAATGCCAAAGCTGAGACAGTCCTTGCATATTTATTCTCAGTAATATCTCTATTTTCATGAATACGAAACCGGTTCTTGAAGTTTCCTCAGAAAAAAGGAGACGGTTCTATCTGGGCTCTGCCTAACCCAGCTACAGGAGTGCAAATAATTTCAGGTTGCTACAGCATGTTCTTCCACTCCACCCTTAAAATAAGGCTTTTGGTGAGAACACTGTTATGTAAGGCTGCAAATGAGATTTGGAACACTAATAATTACCCAACTTGCCACCTATTTTTAATACCTAAGATGGAAGGCACTGAAATTCTGAATGATAATATTCAAAGAGCAAAGCACAGCAGTGAATCCGCCTATTACAATGAAATCTGATTCAGTATTAGGTTAAAAATAAGGTCAGGTTATTATCTGTAACTAGCTATTACTAATAATAAGCTCGTTAACCACAGCGAAGCAAAGTCATGATCTAAGAATAAGTGTGCCTGTGCAGTGAATATATCACAGCTCTCCTTTGTCCTTTAGCACATTCACAAATAGATTTCCAAAGAAAATTTCCCTCCCCAGCCTCTCTATTCAGAGGAAGCATTTAAGCAGCAGCCAGGACACAGCACGGCTTGGAACGGAGCTGGAGAGCTGCTGCTGAGCTGCGTGGCAAGGCAGCCGTTGGGCCAAGCCATCTTTAGCAGGTTGTGTGCGCCTGTTTGGCCACGCAAGACATCTGTGACACCTCCAAAACAACCTGGATTTTATATTAACATGCTCCAGAAGTCACGAGGACTCCCCAGCTGGGTTCACGCTTCTGTCCCTGCAAGATACTGGCAGTGCTATAAAGGAAACGTACATTTACCTGGTGGGAAAGTGAGGGAGGAGTAGTTCACATTTTCTTGCTGCAGTCGTTTTTTGCAGTCTTTTTATAGCTTAACTCTCCAGCTGCTTGGCTCAGATGAAGGTCATGATGACAGTAACTGTGATGTAGTATTAACTGAAGAGTAAATATCTGAAAAAATAAAAAAAGAAAAAGCAGCAGCTATAATACGCAGAGAATCTCATTCATTCACCCAAACAGGCTCCATCAGTGAGGTGATGGTCGGCTGAAGGATGCTGATCCCAGGATGAACCCAGATGTCCCGGACAAAACAAGGAAAAGAGGCCCAGAATGAAGGTAAGAGCCCTACTTAGTGGTTGAACGTCACTGTGCTACTTTGCAAGTTGCACAGGTAAAGAGCAGAATCGTTACAAGAAGCTCGAGCAAAACATCTCAGAGAGCTCAGGATTAATATCCTTAAGTCAAGCCCACAGGTACTGCACTTGGTCCTCTTGGATTTATAGGCTTTTTTAACAGGATCACGGCCTCGCTCCAAGGAAAACGATCCCCATTACAGCCCCGAAGCCTCCCCAGCCGCCTTCTTTTGGATCAGTTACTGCATTTTGCCATTGGACAAGGAGCGAAAATAAATCCTGCAGAGGTTTTAGCCATAATTCAGCTATCATAGCATGGCTGAGATTTCAGCGAAGCGAGCAGGGCAGCCCCTTGCTGAGATGTAAGAGGTGTTCTTTTTCAAGTTGCAACAAGTCCTATATTTTTCAGATTCCTAAAGCCAGCCATCTGAAAGCCAGAGATGGTGGCTTCTCCGTAGTGTGCTGGCTCAAAAAGCAAAGATCTTGATCTACCCCATGCCTGACGCAGGACACGGAATGTAGGAATTTTCTAAGTGGGAAGTGCCAAGTTTGTGCCACTTATTAAAAAACCCACTTTGGATCTTATTATCTCCATGACAACTGCTTGTATGTATTAAAATTTGTCGTGTGCTTAAACGCAGCTTGTGGAAAGGCCTGAAGAAGAGGAGAGCGTTTCCAAAGCAAGTGCTTGTAACACGAGCTACGCTGATCAGAGCACCAGGCCAGCAATCACGAGCCTCAAGCCTCCCAGCACAAGCTTAGCAGGACATTTCACAGATATTTATGTTATTTGTTTAAAAAAAAAAGAATTTAAGCATGTGCCCAAGTATCCATTGAGCTGGGGTCTCTACTCTTGACTCCTCAGTGATGTTTGGAAAGTTAGTTAAGTTCCTCAATGAACTCAATGTCCTCAATGAAGCTGACATCATGTAGGGTTGGAAGTGTTTGTCCTGGCAGACACAGATATGTGTGAAGTGCTCTAAAGATTAGAGCCCTGAGATGATAGGAAGGATTTTCAGAGCTGAGGAGGAATGCAGCCGTGTGCTCGGCTGCACAGGGATGTCCCCGCTTCCCCAGTGCTCCAGCCTGGACAGCCAGGAGACAGCGCTGGGCTGGATGCATAAGCCGAGAGCAGCGTTCAGTGCCACGCTCACGGGGAGAGAGGAAGACACAACATACGTGTAAAATAGTAAAAGCTTTGTATTTGTGAATAAGCACTTTTTTTCCTAGCTTTCTAAAGATTCTCCACTGTATCCACGGTGTTCTGAAAATGTGATTTTCACAGTTTGCAGTAGGACCGTACACTTCCTGCTTCTCTGGGACACCAGAGGGAACTATGAACGAGCAAACTTCAGGTAATTGTTTTGCAGTACGGAAGGTGATTAATAATGAGATTCCGCCCCTTACTGAAGCTGTTTAATTGAACTTCTAAAGGGAGTAAGCCTCTGTTGATAGTGGTATTACCGATGTCACTGATTTTGTCATGCGCTATCTAGACTCTGGAATGAGTCAAATGTACAGAAATAATATTTGTTCGTGCTGATGTAACAGATTTCTGACGTAAATAGCCACTGTTCTAGTTCCTGTCTTTTGCAATCGTCCTGCTAAAGATCACAAGATTTATCTGACTTAATGGGACTAGTAAGACACAAAACATACAGTATTTTGTCTCAGTAAGCGTCCAGTATCTGAATATAGAATCACAGAATGGTTTGGGTTGGAAGGGACCTCAAAGATCACCTAGTTGCAACCTCCCTGCCACAGCAGGGACACCTCTCACTGGAGCAGGTTGCAAGAGATCACAATGACATACACTTCTGACTTCATCTGATCAGGAAAAGTCCCTTTCCCCATAGAGGCGCTTGACTTCTACACTGAAGAACCCGTGTCTATACTCTTTGCTTGCCAAAAAATGTATTAATCAAAGGCAGCAGCCCTACATCAAAGCACGGCAACTCATTATTACAACATTGTATAGCCTTTTAATTCTGCATTTAGTATCAAAACGCCATAGCAACAGACATTTCAGACATGCATTGGCAGCTAATTTAGAATCAGTAAAATATTCAGAGAGAAGTAAGCGCCAAGACAACGAATTTACTTGCTCCTTACTCTACAACGCTTCATCAGCGCTAGATTCACATGGTTGTAGGATGCCCAGCAATATAAACCTGCATAGTTTACACGCTGACTGATGTGTCTTACGCCACAACAGAAATGTTGGCATTCCTGCAGTAACTGGCAGAGTTATTTCAATCACTAACACACACAGCAACAAGTCCGAGATTCACTTCAGACTGTTACAAAATTAGTTGGTGCTATAGGTGGTGTCGTAAAAATTCTGCATTACCTACTGACTCGGTGTGTAAACACGAGCGCAGTCAGCTCAGACAGTTAACCTGTCCAAAGAACAGCATCCATCTGAAAGGCCATCTCCACCTCCAGCAGAAGGGACTATCCTGACTCACCAGGGCAGCCACACCCAGTCGATCTCCTTAGTTACAAACCACACACACACACAAGCCTGGCATGTCTTCACATACTACACGAGAAGCACTATTATTGCCATCTCACAACTCAACAGTTTAATCTTACTGTAAATCTGAAGTACTGACAAACCCCCGACTTAAGCAACACAGCAGGTATTCATTCATTATTTTGTTCTCCGCTCAGATCGCTATCTGAGAAAGAAGAGAAAAGCGACCGGGATTCCCTGAACTATTGATTACGACTCTTAAGTAGGAGGGAGG
Source organism: Eurystomus gularis (assembly GCA_013400335.1). Classification (NCBI taxonomy): domain Eukaryota; kingdom Metazoa; phylum Chordata; class Aves; order Coraciiformes; family Coraciidae; genus Eurystomus; species Eurystomus gularis. Next base: position 23,825 of record VZZY01016453.1, read on the forward strand.
AATGAGATCTGATTTCTGAGCCACATACAGACTATTCAAAACAACACAAAGATAAGATACAGACCTAATGCTTGGGATGGAGAAATTTCCCCCTTCTCTGTGAGCAGCCAGATAACCAAATTCTGACTTTCCTCTGCCAAGTCCCGAGTTCTCTCCTAGTCCATGGCATGGCTTCAGCTGCAAGCTGGGAGGGCTCAATCACCCACACCTCCAAAGGGGTTTTTTTCTCGACAGTTAAAGGCTACAAGTGAGTCTTTTCAAACAAAAAGGGTTGCTTTCTTAGGCATACACTTTAGCACTACGCTCCTGCGAACCAGCGGTGGGTTTGGGAACCATCACACTCACTCTGAAGACAGCAGGGCTTGTTATTGCAGTCTGGGCAATAACATCATCCACGCTAGCTGCACTTTCCCCACATGTAGCAGATAAAACATCACAGGACTTTGGTTGTAGTTTCATAAAATAAACCAGGTTAATCGTTTCCTGCTGCTGAGAGGGTTTTATTTCTCCTCTCTTGCTCCATCGTTCCAATTCCAGACACACAGACGGGTGCAGGTGACATAGTCCTGCCCTCTTTTGTGCGCTAGGATCAGGACCCAGCACATCCTTTTCCAGCTGGATCAAGAGAGCCCAAGAGGTATAGCCGAGAGTAGCTGCACAGGTTCCACCTTCAGCGAAGACGGGACCAGGCGGTCTCCATCTTCATGGTCTTCCCACCCATCCTCTTCTGTGTCCCCTCCCGTGCCAGACCGAGCCACCTGTACCTCCACATAAAGAGGTGGACAAGGGTACAGGTGCAGCAAGTAGCTGCACAGGTTTGTACGAACTCTCATTTTTGCTGGCAATAAAGGGGGAACAACATTGAGAGAGGACTACCCACCAGTGACATCCTCCAAGAGCAGAGACCACCTTGTTCTGGATCATAGTTAGACTCCCGTTTGTTTCTTTTGGAACTGAGGCACGGAGTAGCAAAATTGTGGGTTCACATTTTTCGGAATGTTGTGGAAAATAAGTAAAAAGTGTATTAATTAGTTATTTTTTTATAGATAGAAGCATAATTAGCTGTAAGACTGGCACCATGATGAGTTCAAAGATATAATCCACTCAAGTTTCACCAAGAATTTCACTATTTGTATGGAAAATAGAGCTAAATGTGGTCTTAGAACATCTGACCGTGCCAGAAGGTCAACAGTTACTAAGGAAAATAAACTTCAGCTTGGCAAGTTACATAAGAGACGATGTTATTGCTTCATGGTCTTTGCATTTATTTGTTCAAGATTATTTTGTGAATATTAAGCAAGATGTGCTACAAAGTAAATTGTTGAAAACTATCATTTTTGAATGATTAACACTTTTCTTCTACAACTTTAAGTACAACACTAAGAACTGAAGATGCAAATCTACATAAAAGGTGGGAAAACACTCTGGGAGTGTTTTTCACCCGAGCCAGGTCATTCAAACCAACTGATGTCTACTAGGAGAGTATGACACCGAGAAACCGAGACTGACCTAGGAAAGCAAACATTCTTTTCCCCTTGCTCACTAGGCAACTGTTAATTTGCCTCAATGGTAAGCAAAGAATTTAACAATTTAGACTCTCGGCAAGCCCTGACCAAGACAATTAACACCTATTAACTAAGAAAAGTCCTTGTTGATCTGATAATTTCGCTAGGGTACGTTCTGTTCAAATTTTGACACATTTAAGAATGTTTGGGTTTTTTTAATTATCACGTCTTTTGGAAGTTAAGGGAAATCTTGCAGGGACCAAGATGCAAAGACCTCTAGATGCAAATTGCCATAAAATACACAATCGTTCCAGATCAAAGAGGCTTGTCTTTCACTCCTTTTTATTGCACCTTATTTGTCTCTATCTTAGTGACATCTTTCCCTCTAGATAGGAAGCAAGTGTCCAAGTATACCAAGTATACTGAAGTCCACCACTAGTTTCTTGTATTTTGCTGAACACTTACCCTGTGCCTCAGTTACCCCTTCTCTCTTAAAATGTCATAAAAAACCCCAAGTCTTCCAAATTTTTTTCCAGTATAAATTGTTTTAAAGAAACGCAACCCAGCCTTTTTCATCAAAGCCCTACACGGGGGTACAACCAAGCCAACATTTAATGCTCAATGCTAGAGGTGGAAAGATTTCTTTCACAGCACCTAACACCAGCAAGTGTCCTCCACCTCCCTGCTGCCAGAGGGACACGGTGTGTGCGCTCAGGACCACAGGGAGCTCAAACACCGCTAAGCCGGATGAAGCCATGACAAACACCCCCTCAGCCCCCCCCGGTGCTCGGTACACGGGGGACAGCCCGCCTAGCTCTCCTGCTCAGGAAGGGCAAGCACGGCGGGGCCCGGTAGGCCCCTCACGGCAGCGCCCATCGCTCCCGCCTCAGGCCTGCGGGCGGGGCTGCAGCACCTCCCCTCATCAGAGCCCCCCTGAGGGGAGCGCGGGCCTCAGCAGCACCCCAGGCCAGGGCGAACAGAACCAACCGCTGCCCACCAGAACCGGACCACACCTCAACGCGCCGGGAGAGAGGGGGGGGGAAAAAAAA
>VZZY01016453.1:27264-51630 GCA_013400335.1 Eurystomus gularis
CTTCCCCGCTGCCCGTTCCCTTCCTCGGGCCCTGCGCTTGGCGCGGACGGCCTGGGCGGGGGGGAGCCGTGTCCGCGGCCGGGTCGCGATATATTGTCATGATACAGTTAAAATCGCCGAGCGGCCACAAAAAGTGTAAATTATTAGAATGAAAAGAAAAGCTTATGGTGATCAGTTGGAAATTGCACGGGGTGGAGAGCTGCTGCTTGAACGTAACAGCTTTGATTTTTATTTTTTCGTGATATAAATAAGCCCAGGCGCATTTATAACAAATTGAAGGGTGGGTTAGCTGGGGAGTTCGGCTTCTCTGAATAAGATTCTGGGTTTCATAACATTCATAGAATAGTTGGGATCCCATAGAGCTATTATTTTTATGGTGACAGATTGAAAATGTTGGGACTTGGGTATTAGGCTGCTGTGTAATTGAGGCATTTTTATAGTTTAGAAAGGTCTTAAAATCGGCCCAGCCTTTTGGAAATTCAAGGGAAAGAAAAGTTCTGGTAGCATCCAGCTGTATTTTCCAATTGGATTCTAATTCTGGATGTAACCTAATAGCTGAGCTGTTGGTGGGGTGTTTTTTTGTTACTGAAGGGTTTATGTATTCCTGCATTTCTAGACTGAAGGAAGTGATATTTGTGGACTATTTGGGAACTGAAAATTAAGGAATATGGGAAGTTATTCTCTGTACTGGGTTCTGAAGAAGCCTGCATACCTGCTGTGAGAAGTAATTAGAATATTTTAAATTTGGCATCGAGCCTTTAAATACTCCAGCATGTTGTTTTGGAAGCAAATTGTTTCCAGAGGACTGTCTGTGAACTTATTAAAGAACTTGTACTGGTTTTGGAGAGATGCGTTCCTGCTCCAGTACAAACTTTAATTCCAGCGACTTCAAATTGTTACCACTTGATACAGTCTGTGTATTTTAAGTTGTGTTGCAAGCAAGTGGCAATGTCATTGCCTGATTATTTCTTTCACGTGTGTCTCTAATGAAAGGGGTCCAGCTCCTTCCTTGTATTGCTTTCTGGGAGAGGCAAGTATTCCACTCACCATCATTTCTAAACTGGTGCTGGTATACTGGTGAAGCCGACGATGCTGGTCGTCGTTGTTGCGCAAGATGACTTTTTCATTTTTTTTCCCCAGCGCAGAATGGAAATGAGCTGTATTTCTGGGTACATCACCAAAATAATGGCAGATGGTTGATAAAAGGAAAGGTCACAGAAAGTTGTGTGTCTCGCTGCTGTGTTTTGAGATGGAGAGACCACAAGAACACACGAGAGCACCTGAAACGCACCTGAAAAATATAATTCAGAAACAATCTCACGTTGCCCCAAGTTGGGTGGATATGAGGCAGCTCCAGACCAAAGGCGGTATTTCTCTGGGTAGTGTGACGCTGTGCTTGAGCTGGAATTCCCTCTCTTCCACCAGTTTGTGGTCAGCGCTTTGCAGAGTACAGCCACGTGCTTGTTCATGTTGAGGGGAGATGGTTTGTTGTTAACTACAGGTGGATTTATTGGGACTTCCTGCTAAGAGCTGTGAAGTTTCTACGTGGTTGGTGATGCAAGGAATTAGAAGTAGGCTCCCAAAGTCCGAGTTTTCCATCAAGTTGTCTCTGCCTCCGGGAGTGGGAAGCTGTGTTTGTGACAGCAGGGCGTTAGTCAAGCTCCGTGCTCCCCTCCTGAGGGACAGCATTTGCTTTAATGGGTTTCGTGCTTCAGCACTGATCCTCAGAAACTTGGCTGAGTTGTGCTTCAAGCTTTGATTGTCTTAAGTAGTTTCGTGGATGTAATGACGCCCAAAGGTTACATTTTTCCATAAATGCGTTAAGGATGGTGTCAAGTACAAGCTGCTGTTCCAAAGGACAGATAAAGACCCTACTAGGTGTAAACTGTCATTCTTCACAACATTGAATTGTAGCTAGGGCTAGTTGAAATAAACAAAAAAAACCCCGAACCATAACACTTATGGGTGGACTGGATGATCTTAAAGGTGTTTTCCAGCCTAAATGATTCTGTGATTCTGTTTGATTGGGTGATCTTGCTGACTGGTATTTCTTGATCTGCTGGGACTTCATGTGTGCAGACTGGTGCCTGTCTAATAAGAATGAGCCCGAGGGCTCTCTTGCATTTCAGTATTGATATGTAAAGAACTTAGCAGCTTTTTCCAAACATGATAATGAAGTGTGGCCATTTGTCCATCCCAGTTACTTAATGCATCCTACCTTGTGTCTGGTTACCTGGATGGTGATGGTGGTAACTGGGCAGAAATGTCTTCTAAGTCTAGGAATAATTTGTAACCAGGAATAATCCATAATACTTTCACAGGTGATTTGAAAAAAAAAAATAGGAACTTTGAGTGGCAGTTAAGTTATTCTAGGCTTAATATGTGCTGTCTATTTTACGTCACGTCAGTTTTGTGACCGATTGCGCGTGCTTTGCTCAAGGACTTGATAAATCTTCAGCTTTGAAGAAGCAGCCAAAACTTGCACCGTGTGGTCGCTGTGATGTATCAGCAGCATTTGTCCTGTCAGTGCTGAATTGTTTATTGGTTGTTGTCCGTGAGCGGAGGAGAAAGGAACTCCTTTATTGCCAGGTGAGGGTTTTTCCACTGGAGTACAGTTCTCTTCTATACTTTGCGAGTGTGGAGAGAAATGGTCTTGTCTCCTCGCTGTGGTGTATAAATGCATGGTTATCACAAGAGGTGGTGTATTGCTCGGGAAGGTGGGATGGCAGTCTAAAAATCCACAAAGGAATGAGGTGAATTTGTGGATGGAGTCTCCACTGGTTATTTCAGACATTCACACGCTAGTGCAGGTGGAGACAGAGGTATCAGAGTCTCCTCCCTGGAAATACTCATCTCTGATTAGGTGGATTTGAACATGGCATCCAGTTCTCAGAAGAAGACAACAAATTGGTCATGTATTGCTGTGTAGTGTCCAAGGTTCTCTCCCTGTGTACTTCAGTTACTAGTAAAATACATCTGAATAGAGAGTGCTGCTATCCAGAATTTTTAAACCAGGTGAAGGGCTGGTACTGGTAAAGGCATTCCAGAAACCTTGATTCAAGCCTTTTCTCCTCCAGCTTTTGATCTGTACCAGTTGGTTACATTTACTTTTTGATTTGTCACCAGTGCTGATTTTCATAGGATAAATATGTTTCTGGGCCGTACCGTTCTCTGGTATGTACCTGTTAATGGTGCATTTTTCTAATTTTTTTCCCCCTGTTGCAGAACTTTGATCTTTAACAGCAGATCTTCCAAGTTGGATTTTCTGAGACAGTGCAGATGAGATCTAACCAAACGCGCAGTGCCCGCTGCAGCTGTGGGAGCTGCTTGAACTCCTTTGCCTTACGTTAGGTGCCCTAGCTCTGGGAGGGCAGTAGGTCAGTGATGAAGCTTTCTTTTTGGGTCAGAAAAACCCCCTGCGATCAAAGGTCAGTCCTTCTAGTAAGTAGGACTGGCAAGTTTTGTGGATCCCGCCGCCATCCTTTAAGCTGTTAGTGCCCTGAGATGTCTGCCCTACTTCTTTTTCAGACAGAGGCAGGCACACGTTCTTTTCTGTCTCCTGCTGTTGGGAAGTTACCTGTCTTAGCCGATTATTTTTGGCAGAAGTGAGTGTTTTGAACTGTCCCCAGCTGCGTTCGCAAAGGCTTTTCCATTAGCTGGCTTTTGCGTTCCCGTATCTTTACATGGAACCACCACATATAACTATTCTTAAAACAAGGGTGGTGGTAAAAATGAATATTCGTGTTTAAACTTACTGTAAATCAACTGAAAAACCTGCCCCAACAGAATTCCCATCTAGGGAGAGTTTCCACGTGGTGGGCTGTGTGTTGGACGAGTTCTGTGTCCGTCCACTCCTTCCCCTGGCAGAAGAAGAGCGTGGGTCTGGAGAGTGCAGTATTTCAGTTCCTCCTTACTACTGCACCGGCCTCTGCGTTCACTAACAAGGAAACCCTTGAACTGCCACCCTCTTCAGTGGTTCCAGGAGCTGTGGGAGACCAGAAGAAGGTCTAGGACTTGTTTGCTGCTGCTTTGTTGGATGTAGCTGGGGAATCAAGCCATTGATGGGTGCATGTGGTTACAGCTTCCATCTCTGAAGAGTTACAGGTGTATTGTGGAAAGCTTTTTGTGATGTTTTAATAACTGTGTTTTAGATTTTTTTTGTTGAAGCGTTCCAGAATAGAGCTTTTCATTCCCACTGTTCTGTGGGTTTGTTTTCTTTGCTGGTGGGTAATATAAAATGGAAATTGTCTCTTTACACAAAAGGCGTTTGAAGCATCAGCCTTGCCAGCCTTCTCACCTAGTCCTGATTATCCTTACAACATTTTGATGCGTGTGTGAGAATTTAGTCTTGGATGTGCCAATTCTTGTAGCATCAGTAGCTTTTAAAAAAATTTTTATTCTAGGAAATTCTGTAAAATTGAGTAGTGCAAGCGGTTAGGTGTTGGGCTTTTTTTTTAATGACAGCATCAGCTGTGATCAAATAGGAGTGAAAGATATTTTTGTGGTGTTTAGAAGTTATTTTGGGCGTAGCTTAAGATAACAGAAGTAAGTGCTCAGAAGTCAGAGCGAGTTCCTACTCGAGCTCTACCAGCTTTAGGCTCAGGACATGGATGAGGTTGTAGGTTGATGACCTCTTCCAAGTCTACCTGTGGTGTGGCTGTTGTCTCCTCAGGTGTGATGACAGTGCAGCTCTGTGGTTGCTCTGCAGCCATTTTCAGTTAGTCACCAGGTTCCCTAAACAGTGAACAACCCAACCTGTCTGGTGGAGTCTGGCAGGAGGCAAGGAGGTCTGGTACAGAAGACTGTGACTGAATTTCCATCCCTGCTTAGGGACCCTTCAACACTACACCCGTATTCAGTAACACAGTTGTTGCCCTCAATTCCTTCAGGTAGAAAGTTGAGCTGGAAACCAGTTTATTCCTGGCTAAAGAATAAGTACTGGAGCTCAATTGCTCAGTAGTCAGGTCTGCAGTATTTCTGCTGGGTATATTGAAAATACCTTCCAGTGTAGGTGTTACACGCCTGTGAGTTGGTTTTGAAGCACCTTTCTTGAGGTTTGACACACGTGCCTACCCATCCTCCCGCTGGTGTCCTCGGACCTTTAATGTGACCATGCCTAGCTGTGGTTGGAGTTACTTGAGCGAAAGAGTTGAAAAGCTTTTGTGTTTGTTACATGAAGCTGGACTTGAGTGTATGGGGCACAACTAGTTTGGGAGGAGCTTTAGACTAGTTCTTTTTTCATCAGCTTGAACGATGCAATATGAACAGAGCTTGTCCTGCAGACAGGGCTGCAGACCACCTATGTCAGCGCTCAGCCTCATGTGTTACTACTGCTGCTGTGTTTCTTGGAAATCCCACGTAGAGAAGATGCCATCTGGATTTCCTGAGCTATTTGGCCCCCTCCGTTTTAAAAAATAATTTTCTAGACTTTTAATTCAAAGTTTAAGACACTTAAGATCTTCTGTATGAAGCAAAACAATGACATTTCTTTCAGAGCAGCCCCTTCCTATCCTTGTTTTCTATCTTGTCAGCTACTGGTACTTAAATAGCAGTTCCCCTTTCCTGCTCCCAAATCTGCCTCTCAGGGCAGGAACACTCGAGGTTATGGTGAGTATGAAAGACAGCTGAGGATTTTTTGAGGTCGAAGCGTTGAGAGGAGCAGAGCTGTGCATGGTGTCAGTTGTTCCTTTGTAATGGTGGGGGGAATAGAGGGTTAGTTACGGGAATAAGTCCCGTAGAGCTGCTGGCACTTAAAGGAGGGAAAGGAAGGTGATTGTCTTGTTTAATCTTAGACACGGTACTGGCGTTAGGATTATCTTTGGGTTGAACTGGTCTCTTCTAGCAAATAGAAATTACTGAAGGAATAAGGGAGCGGTTGTTGCTGCGCTGTGGAGCAATGCTGTGTGGTGTGAAATAAAGCTGATGGGGTTTTATGCTTTTTTGGCTAGTTAATTGCCTGTTCTTGTTCACTGACAAATAGTCATTGATACATAAGCTACTCAACTTTGATGTTTGTGGACTTTGAATTAAAATAAAACTCTGGAGTTCGTTAGATCTACTTGCCCTATTCCAAGAAAATTAAGGGCTGCGGATGGAGTGACCACATCATGACGCACGTGATCTCAGGAGCTGCGCTGTGACTCTCTGACCACACATGCCTTGTTTTGCTTCACTGAGTTCTCCACCTTGTGCACAACTGGTAGTGAAAGAGGTTAGAAAGGAAGGTGTGGGCACTAGTCACAAAACCAGAGAGAAAGCAGATCTGTGATCCTCTCTTTCAGTCCTGGGAAAGGAGTATTTTGCTGCTGTGACTACTTTGATGTGGATGGAAATCCCAGTTTTACTTACTTTGGAATACGAAATAATTAAATGTCAGTGGGGAGCTCTGTATTTTAATTTTGTTCCTACTTACACATTCACATGCAACTCCTTAGCGGATTCCGAAGTTCAGCATAGAGCGGTTTCCCATTTGTGTCACACGTAATCTTGACCGCTGTTGTACCTTCACAGAAGGGTGGTAGCGGAGGCCTCAATTCTCTAGTTCTGTCCAGAAGGTCAGACAGTGAATGAAAACACCTTTTGCTCTAAAAACGGTGAGCCCAGCTTTGTCTGAACGTGGTTTTTGTCTGAAGGGGTGGGGATAGAGCCTTAAACTGAAGGGAACAAGTGCGCTCACTCTGCAGAGGACTTGCTGACTGTAATGGATGACTTTGCTTGGAACTGGAATCTCTTCCAGGCTGCGATGTTCGGCCAGCTAAAAGCAGTGTTCATCCCAATTAGCTGATCATTGTGCCTTTAGTCACATCCTGTGCATCGTGATGGCAGGAAATTATGGGTGTGGTTAAAGCCTTCCATCTCATCAAAGTATCTTTATGGTAACTACAAATACCTTCTTTTTTTAAAAAAAAGATTTCTTGGTTCCAGTGGCTGCTTCTCAACACACACGTTGCCCGACAGCGTGGTGGGTTGCAGGTGTGAATTCTGGTCTGCCAAGAATGACACGCAACCATCTGCAACCATGACTTTGGAGCTACGTTGTCTAATTAAAATAATGATTGTATTTACTGAGTTAGTGGTGATCTTCTGATAAGTGCTTTATAGCACTGGTTCCCTGCTATGCAGCAGTTTCAAGCATTGCTCTACAGTTCTGCAAAGCCACAGTGATGTTTGCTGCTGCTTTTTTTTAAAATGTATTCGCCGCAGAGCTTTTCAGGGTGGATATTTGATTTGTCAGGGCTGCTGCTGGAATGTATGGATCTAAGAAGGGGCAGTGGTAATTGAGAAATATACGGTATGGTCTGGAAACACAAAGAAATTTGGGTACAGATGGATCGAGAGGATTTTTCAGAGATGGACCACTTGAATTCTGTGAGGCAGGGTCGGTGATGTGCTTTGCTGATGAGGGAAACTCGCTTGTCCTCAGCGTGGAGTGAGTTGAGAGAGAGTGGATGGATGGTAACCTTTATGGCACTTGAATCTGAGCCTTAATCTGTGGCATATAGGGTAAAAATATATGCATGGAACAGGAGAAATAGGAGCTACTTCTGATACATACAATCCCTGCGTCCCTCTGACTAAATACAATTGTGAAGGTCTGAAAACCACATGGTAGCAGCTTTAATGGTCATACAGGTTTTTTAACTCTTAGCCCTGACTGTTCATTTCAAAATGTGGAGTTTACACTTGGATCTTGTATTGTCTTAAAACGATTAAGCTAATCTGTGTATTTTAAGAACATGTTAAGATGTGCTTTGTAAACAGAGGCAACAAAAACTGTTCATCTGGCCAGATGTGCAGCAGTCCACAAATGTCTTAATCCTTAAATTAAGAATTAATTTAATTCTTAAATACTAGGTTGTATTTTAATGCAGCAGTGCTGCTCGCTTTACAATGAGGTGAAAATTTGTCATTTTCTTGTATGTTTAAACCAATATTGGGTTTATTTTTGTTGTCTGTTGGGTGTTTTGGGACTGTACAAGATGTCTCTTCTCAGCGAAAGAGCTGAGTAAGCCAGTATTTCAGATAGCAAGTAGGAATGAATTCCAGACCCTATGACTAAGCTGAAATGTATTTGATATGTGCTTATTGTTTGAACTTTGAGATTGTTCTGAGTCAAATACGTGACTTTCCACCTCAGCAGTTGTTTATGGCAGCATTTCACTTACTTCTCCTTAACACTCTTCTTGTGCAACTGTGTCTCAGAGCTGTGTGTTTTCTCTGCCTTAGACTTCATTGGTGTTTGGCTGTAAAATTAGCATGTATCAATTTGAAGTAATGAAGTTCTTTTCAGTCTTAATCTGCGTTCATTTGCACTTAATTTGGAAATCTGAGAGTGCAGCTCTGACAAAATAGCGAAGCTGAGTTGGAGGTAGGGTCTCACAACGGTCGTGCGGTAGTAGGCTGTTGATACCAAGTTTTTGCTTCGGTGAATTCAATCTTTTAAATTGTAGAAAACCACCACAAGTTAAACTTCCTGTGGTGCAGGGTACTTACGAGGACTGAAGGTGTACAGCAGTTCAGGGCTGTTGTAAGAATTGTTAAGAACTGAAAAAAGACTGAGAATTAAAACCACTTAAGCGTTGAAGAAAAATCCGTTTCAGAATTGCACGGTTGTTTATCCTGGTGATAGACAGTGAAACCTGGATGATTCAAACTGGTGCTGTCAGAATACTGCGAACTGTTGCACCATTATCCCTCGTGGCCGTAGGTCACTGGGGTTTTGAAGTAGAAGGAATCAGGTGTGGTGTCTGTCTTCCCTAGTTCTCCTTCCTGAGGTGGTTCAGATCACAGATACTCTGTCTGGTGTGAAGGCTGCTGAAAAATGCTCTGCTGCTTCCTCTCCGTGAGGAAGTGCAGGAGAGCTGCTGGTGGGAAGCCCAGTTTGTTGGGGACAAGGTTGGACGGGGAGAATTGCATGATGTGGCTGAGCACGTAGCATCGTCGTGGATCTTGGGGAAGGGATCAGTGAAGAGGGGGTGGAACCGGAGGTCACACAGGGTGATGTGTGGTCCAGTACAAAGTCAGGGTCACGGGTACTTCAGCAGTATTGGTGATAGTTTGAACTGTGGCATTGTAAGATTGCACGTCTTACCAACTTGTGGGTTTGTGATGTTACGATATATTAAAACACTTTTTACTTTACCCGTTTACGGGACTTGATTTGTTGTGGAAATGTGGGGTGTGGTTGGTGGACCACTTGTTGGTGGCTTGTTTTCAGGGTGTGTTTTCCACTTTCAGCTCTGCTGAAGCTCTTTTGTAGAGGCAAGTGTACTGCTTAAGCATTTCAGGATATGCTACTGTTAATGCTGCAGGACCTAAGACTGTAAATGGACCAAGCACTTTGTAACACAGTATTTCCTGAAACTTATTTCAGAACCTGGAAATACTGAAATCCCTGCACCAGCATCCCCCCCACTGTGGGATTTAACTAGAGATTGCTGGTTTGCAGGTTGACCTGGAACAGTCTTTTTTCATCAGCGTAGCTGTCTGACTTCTCTGTGTTTGGTCACATGCGTCTCTTGGTGATTTAATATTTCCGCAACTGAAGAAGCAATGACTGTGTTGCTGAGAACTGTGTCGTTTTGTTCCCGGTCAGCATAAACGGGACATACCTTTGATGAAAAATGAATGCTGCATCCTTTGTGCAGTGCTTCCAGTGTGTTAAGAAAATACGTCAGCAGAAAGCATTCTAATTAAAGAGCAGAATTTTTATATTGAAGCGCTATAAGCACCTATAACGTTCTCTAATGTCAAAAGGAGAATTGAGGTGGCTAATGCTTCTGAATGCAGTAGAGTATTAGAAGAGGCTAAGGCTGTGAAAACACCTTCAAAACATCCGGTGAGTGTCAATGCATTGAAATGAACTTCAGTCAGGCTATCTTAAAATAAATCTATGCTTTTAGCACCTACCACAAGCCAGCAGTGACCTATCTTTAGAACTAGGCATGGCATGAGTGGAAACTGTCATATGAGATCGACTTTCGATGTAAATACGGCTGCAGAGTGGTTTAACTCGGTTGTGCACGCCGTGAAATCTAAAGCTCCGTGTTGCGCGGGGTGCCAAACCACGGTCGCATTTCTGCATTTCTCTCCAGTGTTGAACAAAACGTTGAATTTCCTGAATCTCTGTCGTTAAGTGCCAGTGTTACTGGCACTTCTCTCGTTCAGAGTGGCGGCCGCGGTGGTTAGCACGGGCAGCGTGCAGGAGCAGCGACACCTTTGGGGTGGGAGTGTCGGTCACTGCCCAGCGAATGGCTTCGTGGACAGGGTGGAAACTTGGACACAGCAGCGTGTTCCTTAATAGCTTGGCTCCTGTCGATAGCTGGTATTTAATACGCTGTTCAGATTTTAACTTCAGATGTTTCTCTCCTAACATTTTAAAATCGAATGCTCCTCAGAGCGTTATGATGATTTTCTAGTGTCTCAAAATACTTCTTTGCTTAGCAGACCTCCCCCACCCCCCAAACCAGTGTGCTGCTTTAATTGTCAGGTTAGGTTTGAGGAAGTTATGACAAGTGACCCGAAAATGAATGTGGTGTTGCTCTTCCGTCTGTCTCTTACTCTGGGGTACGCCTCAGAATATTTTGGACTCAGTGTGGCCTGTGTGTAGATGGTATTTTGTGCTGTTTCTGCAGGTCTTGTGGACACCTGAGGTTGTATAAAAATTTAATACTACATTCTCTTGGCATTCTGGTAATCAGGTAAAAAAGGGACCCTTTTTGAACAGCAACTTTGGTGGTTGAAAGTCATGGAAACCTGGGTAGATAGTAACTTAAACTTGCTACTATTTATATTTCTAATACTCTCTTGATTGAGAAAAGTGTTGTGGCTTGTTTGGTGACTGTTCCAAGAACAAACTAACAACTTGGAGAGCGATGGTGATTAAGGAATTCTTGTGTTATTTCAAAATTACCTTTCCGATGCTATATTTACCTTGTACTTCTTCACACAAATTGCCTGTCTGCAACTTTTACACACACAATTTTGTGGGGGGAAAATAAAGGTGATGACAAAGACGTTTCCCTGCTTTGGTTTATAAGGACAGAAACTCCGAGTTATTTGTGTGTACTTAAATACAAGACGTATTGAGAAAGCTCGTGCCCCCTGCTCAGCCGTGGCCGATACCACTGGACGTTAGTTACGGTCTTCTGAAGCCTCCGTTTTGGCCGCGTCTGACTTGAGGCTTTTGGAGGGTTGGCGAGAAGACGTTGGCATGACTTTTTAGATGGAATTTTTCTTAACTCGAGCACTTCAGACAAGGAAGGGATGAGCGTTCTTGAGAGCAGGTAGCAGAGAGCTGGAAGTGCTGGAGCGTGCTTTGAATCCGACCACTGTTCACAGCCAGATTCACCACTGCTGTCTGTTTTGTTTTACAGGCTAAAGAAATTTTGACAAAAGAATCTAACGTACAAGAAGTGCGATGTCCGGTCACAGTCTGTGGAGATGTCCATGGACAATTTCACGACCTCATGGAACTTTTCAGAATTGGAGGCAAATCACCAGACACAAACTATTTGTTTATGGGGGACTATGTTGACAGAGGCTATTACTCAGTTGAAACAGTCACATTGCTTGTAGCTCTTAAGGTAATTTTTCTTCTCAGCTGTACAGTTTGGTATCAAACATCTATAATTCCTGACTACTCTTGATATCTGGTAGGAATTGCACTGCATTGGTATTATAGGTATGAAAACGGAGACGGTGGCTTAGCTTTCTAAGATGCTTCTGAAAAAAAATTAACATTCAGCTGCAAGCCTGAAGTTTTTCTAAAATAACTGCTGCATTAATTTTATTTACCTAAGTAGTAATCTTTTAAGAATTTGCCTGGAGAGATGCACAAGATGTAGTGAAGTCCCCTAGTAACAAGGAATAACATTTCTAATTAATCTCAAAAGTATTTGGCAGCTGAAGATTTAAATTAATTGTCGTTTCTCAGATGTTATAATTGAATCTTCATTCTCAAAAGAGTTTGGGTTTGTTGCTTTATTGACATATTACAGGGGTGTGGGGTGCAAATTCTGATTTTTTTTGGGGGGGAAGACGTGTATTTTGATGCCTCTGCTGTTGTGTTTAGGTCCGTTACCGTGAACGTATCACAATTCTCCGAGGGAACCATGAAAGCAGGCAAATCACACAAGTATATGGTTTCTATGACGAATGTTTAAGAAAATACGGAAATGCAAACGTTTGGAAATATTTTACAGACCTTTTTGATTACCTGCCTCTAACTGCCTTGGTGGATGGCCAGGTACGTTGGGATTTATCAGAATTAAGTGTTAGTTGGGAAGGGAGCTGTTAATGCTGCTTTTGATCGGCTCTCAGCTTTAAAGGAAGCTCCTGCAGATATACTAAATATCTATAATAATGCATGTGTAATAACACTTGCATTTCTACTGCACAATTATAACAGCGCTGGTAGAATTAATGAAAACGAAGGAGGTTAACTTCATATATCTAACTCTTCCAGATTTTCTGTCTACACGGTGGCCTCTCTCCATCGATAGATACACTGGATCACATCAGAGCACTTGATCGCTTGCAGGAAGTTCCACATGAGGTACTGACAATTTTCTAAGCTCGTGGGATGATTCAGCATATACTTGGTGCTTGAGTTCACAGACCGAAAATGAAATTCAGAACCGTGTAGCAGTATGGCAGTGACTGTCTTCCTGGTGTAGTTTTTGGAAGGAGAAATAAGGGGCGTAAGAAAGAAATGTAATCTCATGCCCCTGGAATCTCCATAGGTACAACTTAATGGTCTTGCAGGTGAGAACTACTTTATTCAGGTTAACTTCTTGGTAGGATTTCAAGTGTGAACTGCACTAGCTGTTGTAGTTGACAGGTGTTTTTACAGTGAGGTGTGCAGGCTGCTTCTGGGTTTGGTTTTTTGCATTCCATTTCTGAAACATCTTCTGTATCTCCGACAGGGTCCGATGTGTGACTTGCTATGGTCAGATCCAGATGATCGTGGTGGCTGGGGCATTTCCCCTCGAGGTGCAGGTTATACGTTTGGACAGGATATTTCAGAAACCTTTAACCATGCTAATGGCCTTACGTTGGTTTCCAGAGCTCATCAGTTGGTAATGGAGGTAAGCAGGATACCCTGGGTGTTCCAGCTTGGGGTTGTGCGGTTGGTCCATAAATAAATGCCATGCTTTGTGTGTCAGATGTCCATGTTCTGCTGTGACAGCTGGTCATCCAGCTGAGGGTCTCCAGAAACTCAACTGACAGTATTTATGGGCTACTAAAGGAGTTTCCCACTGTGACAGTGGAGTAACCTTAGGCCTTTTTTTTTTTTTCACTGAAAGTTTACAGTAACATCCCAAAAGAGCCTTGAGTAGTAGAGGTGGCGTTGCGTGTCTGCATAGATAAAAAGGTTCTTAAAGATAAATGTGGAGTCCCTCAATAAGGAAATGCTCACAAATACGTGTGCCTTGAAAAAGAAGTGGTTTTCCTTTTCACCTTGGATGTGTGGTTTTGTTCTTGGTCTCTAGTTATCCCTAAATGTGTATCTGGATTCTGCATAATTATAATTCAGAATCATTATGTACATCAGAATTGCTGTTTTATGTTTTTAATGCTAATGCAGTGGAGAATTTTTGCTGATTTTTTTTTTTAAATGTTTAGCTCATGCTTACTAGTAAGCAACATAAAAAGGCCAGAATTCCTTTTTATCTCAAAAAGACAAGTAAAGATACAGCCTTAATCTTATTTAAAATGTCACTACAAATGCTACTTGGGGTTTTGTGCATTAAAAATTCAGTTAGTAGCCAGATGCTTATATGGGGTCTGCCAAATGAACTTGTTACAATTGTTTAATTCTTCTTTCCCCTCTCCAGGGGTACAACTGGTGCCACGATCGGAATGTAGTAACAATTTTCAGTGCTCCAAACTATTGTTACCGTTGTGGCAACCAGGCTGCGATTATGGAACTCGATGATACTCTAAAATACTCCTTGTAAGTATGTTTAAAAATGAGAATTATGTTGCTCATGTTTTTAAGGTAGCTGCTGCAGCAAGATACCACTTGATTATTGTGTTAAGGTGTGTTTTCTCCCCACGCTTTTGGGTGGTGAAGGGAATGTGGAATTGTTGGGTTAGTGACATCAAAAGTCTCGGAGTCAACTCTCTGGAACAGTTGTTGCTGCCACCTTACCTGTCAGGTTAAAGCGAGACTCCTCGGTTTTGTTTGTAACTGGATGAGCTGCTGCAGAGGTGTGTGATTTGAGAGCAGGGCTGCTCTGTCACGGCTGAGCTAGTGCCCTCCTGTCGGTCCAGGGCGAGAGAATTGGAGTCTCGGAATTCTTCAGATGTTAGGATGTCAGCTTTTTAAATGATGTTTCTAATTAACTACCTCAGCAGCAACTTTGAGGCAAAAGCATTTTGTCAACTGCCTCAATTACCGGAGACTAACTTTCTAAATACAGAGAAATGTTTGACCGGCTTGAGCCTTAAAGCTGCGACTGATTTTTCTGCAGCCCTTTGTAGTAACCCTAAGAGGAGTGTAAGATGTGGGGGTTATAAACACATACAAAGCGGAAGAAGTTGAACACTTTCTGGAAGGCTAATTGGTTAAAAAAAAAAAACCCCTTGAAGAGACTCACCTGTGTGAAGAGCGCTGCTGCTGTGATTCACGTACGATCCAGACCCGGCTGTAAACCCAACTCCTGCGCTGTCATTAACCTCTTGTGCTTTTCAGTTTGCAGTTTGATCCAGCACCGCGCAGAGGTGAACCGCATGTTACTCGTCGCACCCCAGACTACTTCCTGTAAAGAGATTTTAGACCTGTACAGTATTGCCATGAACCATATGTTGACCTAAAGAAAACGGGAAGAGCAACAGTAACTCCAAAGTGTCAGAAAATATTTAACATTCAAACTTGTTTTCACATGGACCAAAAGACGTGCCATACTCAAATACAAAGCCTCTTGTCGTCAACAACTGTGACCACTTTAGAATGACCCAGTTCATTGCATGCTGAAGCAACATTGTTGGTCAAGAAACCAGTTTCTGGCATAGCGCTATTTGTAGTTACTTTTGCTTTCTCTGAGAGACTGCAAATAATAAGATGTAGACATTAACACCTCGTGAATACATTTAACTTTCCATTTAGCTATAGCTTTATTCAGCATGACTGTAGATAAGGGTAGCAGCAAACAATCATTGAAGCTTAAAGAACATTTTTAAAATAAGTACCAAGGCCTCATATTTGTTCTGAACTGTTTGTTTTATTTTCAGGGAATACTGTTTAATTTAATTGTATTGATTTTTTTTTTTGTCTGCACTCAGTTCCCTTTTCCACTCTCTGCCCTACCATATTGTCCCTTGTAATTGTCCAAGGATAGTGAATTACTTTGAACAGAACTGTTTTTTTCTGTAAAACAATGTTACTGCAGGACAGAGCTGCAGTGTTTTTCATAATAAACTTGTGAACTAAGTATGGAAAAATGTCAAATCCTAATTGCATCTCAGGTCAACTGTGGTTTAATAAACTTAACACGTAGCTGGACGGGTTTTAAAACTCACATAGAAATTTTCACCTTAAATAACTAAAACCAAGGCGATTGGAGTGCGCTGGAAAAACTCTTGACTTGTAAAAATGTGGCCCAGGGAGATGCCTGGTCAGCACAGAGCTCCCTTAGTACTGACACGTTGCTCTCTCCTTCCCTCTCGGTGCTCTACTGAATACTCCAGAATGGAAGAACACAGGATCACTTGGTTGATGGAGCATGGCTTCTTAAGTGTAAATCTGAAGTTTGAGTCATTTACAATGTAGGTGCTAATACTTAAAAGTCATTTTCTGAAAAACTAAGAATAAAAGGTGTTTTCTAAATATTAAAGGAGGAAACTTGCAATTTAGTCCCACGTGTATTGCCCAAGCTTCCATTCTTGAAAACAGTGCTATGTGGTTTATGTTAAGTTCTGTTAAAATACTTCCTTTCTACTAATTTTGTTTCAGAATTCAAATCTTGTTTTGATTAATGAAAAGAGAAATTGAAATTTTATGCCGCCTTAAGGCTTGTGCTTGAAACTTCTTGGGCATATCTTAAAAAGATGCTTGTTTTAACAGAGGCCTCTTCACCTTGTTTAAGAGGCTTTTAAACTCTGGGCCCAGTGTAGATTCTGCAACAACACCGAGGATTTGGGGTTTGTGTTTTTTTTTTTTTACACTGCTTGCTTCTAAGGGAAGGTAGAGAAAGTTTGCAGATGTCAGTTTACTTAGTCCCACACACACTTTTCAGGGCTTTCTTGCTTTTCTGCTGGAGGACCACTTAATTCTCTAACCTGGAGCAAAGGTGCATTTCCCCCTTGTCTTCGTCCCGTTTCTGAAAGGCTCCAGGCGTTGCTTTTTCCTTCAGACCTGTCCTGTAGGTTGGGTTCCAGGTGGTTTCTGGAGAGCGCTCAGTCTTCCGCAGTTTGATCTCCTCTTACAGGATGAAGTACGTGCTAAAAATAAGTACCTGCAATGTCTTTTAGTTCGTCAGGAGCTTTTTGCTTTGATCGCTGTTCAAAAATTGCTCTGGAGGGTAGTTCGCTTTGAATTCCGTTCGCTTTAAATTCCTTTCACTTGCCGTTCTCTGCAAATGGTTTTTTACCTAGAACTTTGTGCCGTAATTCCTT
Source organism: Eurystomus gularis (assembly GCA_013400335.1). Classification (NCBI taxonomy): domain Eukaryota; kingdom Metazoa; phylum Chordata; class Aves; order Coraciiformes; family Coraciidae; genus Eurystomus; species Eurystomus gularis. The sequence continues at coordinate 43,885 of VZZY01016453.1, forward strand.
CAAGAGGAACGGCTTTGCCCTATTTCTGCGTTCCCTGTTAGCTGGTGTGACTCAGCTCCTGCTCGGGGAGGGAGCAGTCGCTTTGCTTAATGTTCAAAGTCACTCCAGTTTTCCACTTTTCCCCCCCAATCGTGCTGTGACCGGCCATTGGAAGATTTCCTTGAGACTATCACGTGCACAAAGAATGATTACTCTGCTGGAGATTGGCCACCACAGAACTAACCAGCTTAGAGCATGCTTGGAAGAGTCAAGAGGAGAAAGCAAGCTTGGAATATAATTAATTATATCGGATTTAGTGGTAGCCGATTGAGTAGTTCACCTGAGCAAAACTTCCTTCCCTTCAGACCGCGGTGGTGCAGAGAAATGAGCACCGCTAGGATTTGGGCGGGGGATCGGCGGGGATGTTTCACTGCAGACTGGTGAATTCTCAGGATTTATTGGATTTATCAGGCTGAAGTTAAGCACCCTCCAGTTGTGGAGGCCCCTCCTAGTAAACTACAGGGTCATTAAGTAAAAAATGAGACAAAATCACACTCCCAACACCAGAAAACACGCAGTAACTTTGTTTTTGAAAGGAAAAACGAGACAGATTTGAAGCGTGTGTAGATTTGCCAGGTTGTTTCATCTGCCTGCTTAATACCCAGATTTAATTTGGGTATTAACCCCCCAAAATCTGGAAATGTTAGTAAAGATTTTTACTGATGCTTCCGCATTCCGCACGAGGGGGTTTTTCTTTTTTAGAATAGTAAACTTAAATGCTGAAAGTAATTTTCAGCAAGTAATTGTGCGTTAAGAGCCTGCGCCGACGTCTTTGCTCTGGTAACTCAGACATTCAGCCTGGATCTTGCAGGCCAGAGATTTCCTCATGTCCAACGCAAACCCCAAACTGTTACGCGAGTGCTGGGTTTATTTTGGGCCTTTTTTTTTCTTTCTTCCCCTAGTTCCATAAACACATTCCTCTGCTTTTCCCCTCTCACCCCTTCGTTTCCTCAGCGATGCGTGAGCGCAGCTCCTGCTGCTGGAGGAGCTGTGACTGAGGAGCTGGAGGATAAATGCACTTGTTTTTTGGGGGGAAAACAGGCGGTGGGCGATCAAATCAGAGTTTTAAATTTCAAATTAAGTGCTGCTCCAAGTGCGATGAATTGAAGGCGCGGCTCCAAGCCTCACCACTTCCTTATGCACCTGTCACACGCGTTTATCACTCTTTAATTGCTGCTTTTATCTGCATCTGAGCGCTCCTGGAAATTCAGATAACGCTTTAGGGGGTTTTGCCAAGGTTAAAGTTTTACGGGAAGGAAACGGTATTTTAGTATTCCGTGGTTTTCACAACCAACATGCTTTGATTTGGGAGCACGATGTTTGCAAGCGAGGGGTTTTGAAGTCTCGTAGAACACGATCGCCGCACGGAGTGTTGGATCTCTGCAAGCTCAAAGAGGAGGTTGGGAACAGGTAAAGTAAATTTTACACTGGGCTTTGTAGAAATCTTCGAGGGCCCTTGAATTCACTGCAGAGTAAGCAGTTTGTGAGTCAGCCTGCTCTGCTGTGGTTTTAAAAAAAGGGTATTTCAGGGCTCTAATTCATTTGGCTGAGCTCCTTCTGGATGGGAATAAAGACGAGCTGCTCTCTTGAGCAAGGGACCAGAGTTCTTTGGCTTAGATGCAGGAAAAAAGGCTGAAACAACACTTGGTCTGAAATGAAGCAGCGCCGCGTGATTCAGCTTTTTAAAACCTGTGCTGTGGCTTAAAAGCTTTATTCTTTAGGATGGGTCGAGCTAGAGCTCCTGATCTGTTAACGACTCTGTGGTGCGCAGAAGCCTGGCTGAAGGTGAAGCTGATTGCTGCTGGTGCATAAAACAGGAATCAGTAATTGTACTTCAATATTACATAGGTATGATTGGCCAGCGTAGAAAACCGGCGCTTCCAGATGACATTTGTGTTGAAAGCAGCATCTTACAGATCCACAAGACTCTGGATCTGTGGTTGTCCATTCGCTCCTTCATCACACTGCCATAAACCTACCAGGACCTCGGTCGTAGTTTGCAAAACAACTGAAAAAAACCCAACAAATGGGTGGGATGTTCCAATAGCTTCAACCCGGTGTCCGCTCTCTTTTTCTGACCTTGCCCATGGTGGCATCGTGTCACCTTACGATGCCCTGGGACGGGTGATGGGAGAGGAGCCGCGCAACGAGGGGTGAGTGTCCAGGAGGGAAACTTGCAGGAAGGTGCTTCCGCTGAGAAGAGACTGTCAGATTGGGCAAATACTTGCAGAGGAGGGTTGTCTAAATCAAACAAAACCTTTGCTATTTGGTTGTCTAGTTGACTTCTCTGTACATCTTCCTTGTCACATTTCCCCTAAGCGCAGCTGCTGGTTTTGGAGGTGGTTTTTTGGGGGGGAGGGGGTTGTATTGTTATTTTTTAAAATTTTTATTAAATATACCAACTGTTTTCTGGATTACACATTTCAAACCAGAAGTGCTGAACTGTCAAAGAGGAAGGCGGTGATTAAATTGATAATTGATTGGGCTGAAAGGCTTTATAGCCTTTATTTTTCAGGAGTTTGCACAACCCCCCCCCACCACGCTGCCCCTTGTCGTGAAAGCCCTTTCTTAGTGTAGCGGTCAGTGCAGGAGTGGCCAGCGACCACTGCTCTCTTCTGCCTCCTTCTTTTGTGCAGAAAAACGGGGGGCCCTGGAGGAGCCTTTTCTAAGGGGATCTACAGCTCATTCCACGCTTGACCCACTTTGCGGGCAGCTCTGCTCCAGTTCCACCGCCGTGTTTACCCTCAGGGAAGAGGAGCAGAGCCCGATGCTGCTGGAGCAGGGACTCCTGCCCCGAGAGGGGTCTGTTCTCCTTTCTTCCCCCTCGCAAAGGAGGGCTGGTGGGGGGTTCTGCCTTGTGAGTTTATCACACTTTAGTTCAGCCATCTCAAAAGAGCACAGGACTGGACCTTTTTCCCGGCAATTCCTTTCAAGAGTCCTTTGAACTAGCCTCACTCCCGAAACTATATTTATTCCCATGGACTTTGAAACCTCAAAACAACTGCTCTTTAGCCCCTGTGGCGTCAGAACCAGCGCACACTCTGCTTTTTGGACTTTGAGCAGCTCCAAGATTGAATCTCGATGTCATACAACCCTTTAAAGCCGACCTGGTTCGCTTTCTCCCACACCTGGTTATCCAGGAGAGTCACTATTTTACATGTTGCCGCTTCAAAGTCGTTCCTAAGCCCATTTAAAACAAGGCCGCTCTGTTTGTTCACCTCATGAAATACATCCCCGCGGGGCTGAGCTTCGCTGACCCTCCCCGTGTCCCTCGGAGCGGGCCCCGGCGCCACCGCGTGGCCATGTCCCCTGCCGTGACCGTGACCATGGCCTTGACCCGCAGGGCCAGCCTCGGGTACATTGCCACGTCTTCTGTGATTTGGAAGCTTCAACTGACCGGAGGTGGGGGGACTTTCACCCCGCAGCATCTTCCTCAGCACCCGCAGGATCCACACGTGGCTCCTCCAGAGGATTTCCAAAGGTGCCAGGGCACAAACGGCACAAAAATCGGTCTGTGGAGGTGGGGGGAGGATGAGGTTGGGAAGTAGGTGCTGCAAATGCGCTTGATGTAGGTGTGTTTCTATTTTTCATCTTTTTTTCCCCCTGTCTTTAGTATTCTAAGCTATCTTGAATCCCTGTCGTTATATAACGGGAATATGAGTCTTGTTAGAGGAAGAAACGAAGCTAAGAAAGAAAAAAAAACCCAGTTGGTGTCTGCTTGACAGGTTGTGGTCATCGAGTCTGGTCAGCGTGTTGGTGTTGACGGGACTCTCCTCCAGCTGGTGGGCTCTGCTGCCCGCTCTCTTACAGCCTGGATGCAGAGCGGCACCTTCTCAAGGACATTCCTGCTTTGAGGAAGAAATGCAATATTTGGCTTTTTCCAGAGTTGTACCGACAACAAGAATTTTCCTTTGCTGCTGCTGTGTTGTTGTGAGGTTGCTCTGAACAGCGGTGGCACAGGCCTTGGAGCTCAGCGGTGTCTTTCTACCCTCCAACACACGTGAAGAATTCTGGTGTTTTCTGGTTTTACACTGACCAGTCAGTTCATTTTTTAAAATTACTTGATATGGTTGGTTGTTTTTAAAAAATGTCCCTTTTTTGCAGCAAGTCTCCTACATGTAGACCAGGTTGGTGTTCAGATTTGATGGTCACACCTCGCTTTCCAGCGAACCCGACCTGGTGCTCTCTGCTAGAGCAGCTCTGGGCACCCTCAAGTCCAGCCCTTGCTGACCCCTTCCCTGTGGTCCAGGGACTCCAGTGATGTTTACACTTGGACTCGATGATCCTAAAGGTCTTTCCCAACCTAAATGATTCTATGATTCTAAGTTTCCCAACTTGTGGAAGGAGCAAAGTGAAGATCTCTCAGGCCTGGTACTCGTTAGGCTTTGACAATCCCATGTCAAGCTTGTGGAATTGAAAAATAATCCATGCGTTACCTCCATAGTCTCTAAATCACCACCAGCAGGAAAAAACCCACCCAGTTCCCCTGTAAAAGTGGAGAATGTGAGGTGTTCTGGAGGTCAGAGGGCACTGTTAATTTTTGCCTGAGAGAAAGAGCCAGGAAGAGACTCGACGGTCGCGGAGCAGATGCGGTGCTGCGGCCGGGAGCCTGCTCGGTGTGTTCAACTCCCCTTCCCCCTGCGGCTGCCGTGCTGCTCAGCTGCCTGCGCCCGCAGCCCAGGGATGCTGCACGTATGTAGGTCAGAGCTCTTCTGGATCTGGGAAGTGTTAAATCAAGCTTGCCCTCATCTCAGTTGCTCCAGTCTTTCCAAGCGTTTGCTTTGGAGCTCAGCTTCCCTCTTCCTCCTCCTTAGGAGTATTTGCATTGCAATGATTACCTACGTGCGTAACAATTGAAATTGGGCCACTCGTTTTTCTGAAAAAATCTTGCCCTTTGCCTTGCAGCTGTACCGAAGGGTGGGTCTTTTGTGTTATTAATACCGACTTACTCCCAGGACTTCGGCTATCGACGCCGCAGCAGCTGCTTTTTCACCACAGATAACGGAAAGCATCTGGACGAGCTGGGGAGGTTCATTGTACGATATGTAGGGCACAGTGGGAGGTGGCTGTCGTGTGATTAGAGTGTATCTGTGACAGCCATCTGCCACTTTTTGGGGGGTGTGGGGTGTTTTTGGTGCTTTAACTTTCCCAGACTTCAAATTCAACAGCTAAATTCCAAGTCCACTGTGGAGTGATTTTCTCCTTGAGAAAGCTGTAGAGCTGTATCAAGTGTAAAGCTCATCAACAGTATCGCTTTGAATTAAATTCATACACAGACCGTAATTAAGCATGGAATTTAGCTTTCTGCCTGTTCCTAGGTTTTATTCGATTTGCCTTGTGTAGAGAGCAAACCCCAGCCCCCTCTGCTGAGCCTGACTTGCTGATCACCAGCCAAATCACAAACCTTGGTCTTTGGCTGCTTCGGAAAAGGGGATTTAGGATTTGCAGCTGTGTTTTCCACAGATCACCTTCTATCATTTGATTCTCTATGTCAACGAGATTAAATATAAATAATAAAAAAAATAAAAGCAGTGATGTTTCTTTATTTAGTGCAGTGAATGTGGTTCTCAGCGTCCCAGTATGGGATGGAGTGGTTGGGGAGGGAAGAGGTAGACACAAGGATGGTACAATCAAAAGGTCACCTTAGGTGTAGTTTGGAGGCTTCACACATCTATGTGTGTGATAGATAGAAATTAAAAATATAATATAAATAATATAAATTAAAAATATAATAATAAGGTGAATAATTAGGTGAACAAACAACTTACCTGGTTACCAATACCAGGATCCTTGAAGAACCTCTGTTAGCATCAAAGTCTGCTGCAGAAGCATCAGCTGACATCTTCAGATGCTTGGATGTCACAAAGAGTTCCACTGACGCGCACGTTCCAGAAGCATCCAGTTAATTCCGGCTGGAAGGGACCACTGAGATCTGCTGGACCACACTTGGAATTTAGATCCATCTTCAAAGTCTGCTCAGGTTGCTCAGAGTCATCTTCAGGTGCGCTGTAACGAGCTGTTCCTCATCCTAAAGCCCGTGAAACAAGATCCTAAGTCCAGGCAGTTGGCTCCAAGAGTTCCTTGGAATTTCTACAGAAAGCCATTTCAGCGATACCAGCCACTGCAGAACAGCTTCCCTGTCACCTTGGCTCTAAGAGGTTCTTCCTAGCTGAGAACCTGTGTTTGAGGCTTCCATCTCTCTGGAGAATCAGCCCCAACCAACCGACTATTTAATATTGAATACTTCTACTATCTGTGGTCTCACTGGTTATATCACTCTGGTAGAAAACTAAGGAAAGAAAGACTTGACCCTTCTGTGGCTGAGCTGCTGTCCTGGGCTGTGGGCTCTGAAATAAGCAAAGCAAGCTTCTGAATCCAGAATTTCTCCATTTCAGGAGAATTTTTTGAGTTTGAAGATACTTTTTAGTGGGTGTGACTCTCATTTGTTCACCAAGGTGTGTGGTGCACAGCCTGGGACCCTCTGGGACCCCACGGAAGGGGAAGCTGTGACTTGGGCCGTACTTGTGCAATGCTGTTGCAGGTACTGCTCTGCTTACAGGTAGCCTGGCTACGTCTGCGTTGAAGCGCTGTGAAAAAACTCTGGATCCAAAGATATTTTAAATTAAGATTTGAAGCAAAGGAAACTGTCATAATAGTGGGTTGTCACCGTGTAAATATCTGAGCTATTTAAAAGCCACTTTGCGATGGACAGCTGATGCAAAATGGGGCTCAACAGCGTAGTGTGGAAGGGGTTCTGTGTGCGACAGCACAACACAGCACTCTGGTCACCTCACGGTTCCTTGGGTGGACCCTACCCCATAGTCTGCCTTCCTCACTGAGCAAAAATCTTTTTTGATAACCTAATACTTTTGCTTTCTAGTACATATTCTTGACCTTTCAGGAGATGTTATCCATGCTGAGGTACACCGTTCAGGTAGGGCGCTGGGCTACCATAACACTGCTTTGACTGCATTTCGGTGGTTCCTAGGTCCTAGTCTGCTCCTCCAGCCTGGTGGCTCCCTGAGCAGCTGGAGATGCTTTAATGGGCTGTGGCCTTGGGCAGAGCTGTAGCCGCCTGAAATTCCTGGTGGGATCCAGGGCACATGTTCAGTCATTGTTAGTTAGACCTAAATCTGTTTCTAGCCTTGTGAACTCTTGCCCATGTATTTCCACTCCAGGAGAGCCTATGTAATTTGAAATTAGCCAGATCTTCTGTGGAGTTTAGTTAAAATGTTTCCTCCTGCCTGAGTAGCTGCTGAAGACCATATTTCACTGCTAACATGCGAGGTGCTACCGCAAGCAGAAGCGGCCTCACCCAGCTTTAAGTTCCCCTGTGAGAGTGCTGGCCCCTGCCGGGCCTTATCCCTTCTCCCCGTGAAACCCCGCCAGAAGGAAAACACCCAACGTGGGCTTTCCGTGACCAGTCCGGCTTCCTCCGAATGACCGGTTTTAAGCACACACGATGACAGCCGTGCCCACGGGCCGGTTGTTTCCCGAGCTGGGCACCGGGCCGGCCTCAGACCACAGGCCGCACCAGCACCTGCGCCATCACGGCTGCTTTCCACAGGGGCTCCCCCTCACGGGCGGCGGCACGGGGCCGGCCCCAGCGCCCTGCCCCGGCGTCTCTGCCCCTGTTCAGCACCGGGCCACCCCCAGCGCTCTCCCCCGGCCCGGGTCTCTCCTCGCTCCTTCCCGGGGCCGGGGCCG
>VZZY01016453.1:51843-66619 GCA_013400335.1 Eurystomus gularis
ATAAAGCCGCCGCCGCAGTTGGGCCCCGAGCGCCGCCGCCGCCAGGTCCAGTCATCGCTGAGCCGGACGCCGCCGCCTCACGGTGAGGCCTGCGGGCTCGGGGAGGGCCGCCCGGTAACTAGTGGGGCGGGGGTAGGCGCTGGAGGCGGTGGCAGGGGCCGGGCTGGGCCACGGGGCCTCCTCTTTCGGGGAGCCGGGCCCAGCCTGGCGCGGCCGTGGTGGCGGAGCTCCCGGGTAGGGGTCTGGGAGGGCCGCTGAGGGGGCAGGCCGAACTCTGAGCTTCTCCGGGGTAATGCGGGGCTGAAACACCCGTGGGGAGCTGAGGGGGGGGGGGCTACGTAGCGAGGCAGGGTCCGGTAAATAAAGCCGAGGCGCTGCCCCCGCTCCGGGCCGCACAACACCCACGGAGCCGGGCCCGCCCTCCCCGGTGCGGCTGTCGGGCCCCTCCGGTGTCCCTTCGCAGCGAGGGGAGCTCTGGAGCGGCAGCGCAAGCGAAGGGACTCAGGTGTGACTTTATTAAATAAATACGGCGTTCCCCCGGTGGAGGGAGAAGGAGCGGGCGCCCACTCGGAATAGCCTCGGGAGGCGTGGAGCTGCCCAGTAGCAATGCTTTAAATGGCTGAGAGCTGCATTTCAGGCTTATGCATGCAAATGACTGTTGTAATTCAGGTTTGTCTTTTGTCTTAGCTCCCAACCTGTTCTGCTGTCGTCGAATAGAGCTTTTAGAACAGGTTTGCTTAGTCACCTGGCTGTGTTGCTGTCCAAGGGCTCTCTTGTTTCTAGAGCTGTATTGCCGTTTGCTAAAAATGACTTTTTTCTTCTTCTTCCAGGAGAGCCTGAGCTGTGCGGTATAAAAATAAGATCAGGCTTTCATCCAAATTTCGTTATCAGTGATAAGGCGGTAGATTAACTTCATTCTGCTTGATTCAGCCTCTTAACGATAACGTAAAAGTCTCGATAAAAGCAGGTTTGGGGGATACAAGGGTCTCAATGCAAATATTCTTGCAGAGGCAGGCCTTGTGAAGACAGCATCCCTATCTCGCTGGCTCTGTTGTGCAGCATTATGTAATCCTAGACACATCACAGGAAGGCTGGCATCTGAAGCTGGGCTTGTTCTTGACTGCTCTCACACAATCAGTGCAAGAACAGATGCGTTCAATCTGAAATCAGTGCTGAGAATTTTTTTCAGAGCATCATTCAAGCTACTAACTCAGAACGACGTTTTAATTTTATTTTTGTGAATCTGTATGTGTGTATATATATGTTAATATCTTTGAAACAGTCCTGACTGTGCCTTCAGAACACCCAGCTTAATTAGAAGTAGCGCTGTCATATAGGGTTACATGACTGTGTAAACATTAACTAGCTACTCGCTCTGCCAAATGGAAATTAAAGCAGTGAGGACTTCAGGCTGGTGTGAGCTGCTTAATAGTGTGCTTTGGCCAGCCTCCACTGGACTGGGTTTGTTGCAGAACTGTCAGGCTCAGCCATACTGATGAGCTGCAGGAAGCATTCAGAGAGGGATAATATGAGTTTGCTGAAAGCAGTCCAGCAAATTCAGTTTTGGCACTTCAAGTACTACTGTAAGGATCGAGAGTACATAGCTCTTGAGTTCGGGGGGGGTGAAGAATGTTTGAAAACGAATTGAAAAGAATTTGAAATTCTTTGTTCTTGGAGCTTCCCTTTCCAGTGCCTTGCAGGCTGTATTTACACATACATGTTAGAGATCTAAAAGCAGGTAACTCGAGGAAAAGGAGACTCCTGCAGTGATCTGCTGCTAACAAATATTTTGAGTCCTAAAGGAATTGTGATGTATCCCACTAGTTTGTTGTGAACTGATTAATGAAACTTGTGAGGCTGGGCAGTTATGTTATCGTGTCCTTCAAGTGCAGCGAGACCCAAACAGAGTTCATGTGTCGCAGGCAGAAGTTGTAGCACATGAGGAACTCGAACACAAACTTCTGGGTTTGAGTTGTTAAGTATCTGGAAAGATGCATTCCTGTACAGTTTGATTATTTTGATGCTAGTGCTATTTTTGAAGTCTGCTGCTTCTGTTTATTGGAGGTCTTATCACAGTATTTTTGAAAAACTTGGTTAAAATGCATAGTCATCTCAGTCTTTCCTAATGCTAGCAAAGTGCTGATCTAACTTCCTACTCTAAGAGTAGTATTGAGTGCTGAAAGCCTTCCTCAGAGCGGTATATTGCTTTGTAATCTCTTCCAAAAGAGTTTAAACACTTTTTTTTCTGAAGGAAAACAGATACCGAACACTTTTCTGAGGGAAAGCCTTTGATCATCAGGATCCTGCTCTGACTCTGGAGCAAGGGAGGCTGGACTTAGGCTCTGCCTAGAGGGGTTCCTTACAACCCCAATTTTGTGATTTTTTATTCCAGAGGTTATCACTTGAAAACTGCTTTTGAGATCGGACTTCATCTGAGCAGTCTGAGTAGCAATTGCTTGGATTTGAAGACAAGCAATGTTTTGAAAGTGTTGCTCAAAGTTGAGGAAGCGTTGTACTGCAAAAAATTTAAGCACTTTGGACTAGTTTTGTCTATTTTATGATAGAGAAGTTTTCTTAATTTGCAACTTAGATTGGTGTTAGGCTTTTATCAACCTTAACCATGAGGATTAAGGAATTGAGGTGTGTTGGTTCAAGCACTGAGTAATCTGAGCCTGCTCTCAGTGGTACTGGGCTATCTGCTGGTGGTAAGAAGCAGTGTAAATAGTAAAGGTAACGCGCATCTTTGAGTCAGCTAAACTCCCAACATCTGCTGAGTGTTGTGTGGAAATAACGGTCCTTCTCTTGTAGATGCCTTCAATTAAACTGCAGAGTTCAGATGGAGAGATCTTTGAAGTTGATGTTGAAATTGCAAAGCAGTCCGTAACTATCAAGACTATGCTGGAAGGTAAGAATGTGAAGCCTTGAGGGTCACTAGCTTGGGTGGAGATAGCCGTGCATTCAGGAAAGCCTCTTGGACAGGAGTTGTGACCAAAGGAGAGAAACAGGTACCGTGCTGAAAAAGGATTCCCAGGCTGGTGAGAACAGCTGGAACAATTGCTGTTGTAGCTGAAAGTGTGCTCTCTCAACAAGCTGAAAGTTCACTCCTCTACGAGCCGTTCCAGGGAGGCTAATAAAATATAAGCACCCCACTGCCTTGCCTACAGCCTGCTTCAGTTCTGTGGAAGTGAAGCAAATGGAATGCTTAATAATATTAAAAACTAAGTTTATTTAAACATACAAACCAGTCTGACAATGCAAATGCCCTTTAAATGGGGTGGGAGATCGTAAACCAAGAAAGAGCTCAAGTGAAATGTGTATTGTGAGCTTATGGGTGCAGTTAAATTATTTGGGATAAAGGCTTAGTTCTGATCTCCTGCTGACATAAATTTGAAACAAAAGAACTTGTGGCGGGGGAGGGGAAATCTGCCAGATGGCTGGGATACAGAGCAAGCTGTGTCTGATCCTTCCAGTGCAAATCCTCATTGTTTACTGGTGGTTTTTTCCAGTTTTTGGGCGTATTCATGAATTAACTTAGCAAAAAAAAATCTCTCTATCGATCTAGTTAAAATTATGTTCTTGGGTATAAATCTTTATCTGGTTGTGACACCTCACACATAAGAACAATAAAAATAAGGTTGACATACTCCAACTGTTGAACACTTCTGTTCTGTTAATAAGATGCTTTGGAACATGAGCAGGAAACATCACAATTGGTGGGAACGCATTAGGGAGAACAATTCTTCTCAGTTTTCTCAGCAGAAGCTGTGTCATTGCTGGGGCTTAGTGACACTCGGGTGTTGATGAAAGGGAAGTTAGGTGTGGTAAGTGTTCCAAGATTAGCACCAGTCTAGTTTACAGTGCCTGTCTGGCTCAGAACTGGTCTCCCAGTACAGGTGAAATGCATTTACTGGTGAAGCATCAGTTAATAAAGTGTTTTGTGTCAGGTGCTGCAGCTGAAAGGGGAGGAGCTGAAAGGTGAGGTCGTGTTGAGCATCACGAGCCAACCAGTGAAGTATCAATTGTCTGATAACGGGTGAAATTGCTGCTGTTGGAGGTGGTGGGGACCAGTTGAGCAGAATTGATGAAATTTGAGATACCGCTTGTATTTCCTTGTACCGATTTTGGACCGGTCACTTCTTACACTACTATCTGCCACCGTTTTCAAAGTATGCATTTGAAGTTTCCAGTCGTTGGTGACACATGCAGCACCTTTTAATGGCAGTACTTTAGTTTTGGAATCTATGAAGTTAGTTATTCCAACCAAAGTAGTGCAGATGAATATTCTACTAATACCAGTAGCTTAGTTGCTTAAATAGAGAAGTGTGTGCTCTTTAATTGCACACAGATTTGATCACTGATGATGGTGTGACAGTTGTCTGCTCTTAAAAGTTAAGTTCCTTGGTGGTGTAGAGTTGGTTTGTCTGTGTAGTTACTCAATTACATAACTAATTACAAGATGTTAATCTGCCAGCTAGGGTGTCATCCCGCTGTTAGCGTTTGTGTAATAAAAAATGGCATATTCTCTAATCAAAGATGGCTTATGTGGTATTTGTTCTACCAAGTCCAGATTTTAACTGTTTTTCTCAAGTTTTACTGCGATTCCTTAATCGTATCGAGGGGATAAAGCGGCGAACTTTATCCACATCTGCTCTGAGCATGCTGACAAGCTTTTAAACCAAGGAATATATCAGAAGCACGCTTTCTAAATGCTTTCTTGATGGAAGGATTTGTGCTGCTGTCTTAGCAAGTGAACTTCCTCAGCTGTTAAGATTCAGTACAAGTGCTTCAGATGCCAGAGAACTGGCATCTCTATGGCTACGGTGTTTACTGCTCCTAGAAAGGACACAGTTTTGTCTCTATTTCCCACAGTAGATCTGAATCCTTACTTAATAGCAAAGGGACATCTCAGTTTGAACACTTTGGTTTAACTTGTGGATTGAATTATTGGAAGTGATAAAAATGCATAAATATTTCTCTGATTCCCGGAATGCTGAACTAGCAAGTTCTGCTCTGACAACTGAGTGCTTAAATGATGGCCTGTTGATGCTCCCATTTCATGAGTAGCCTTATTAGCTACTCGGTCTTAACTTGGGATAACCTATAACGGTTTCACAAAGCCTCGCCAAAGCTTTCAAAAAGCTTCTGGCTCCACCAGTTAGAGATCCTCTGCTACCAGTCTGTTCACCCTCAGTGTTGTTGAAATGGCGGAGAGTTGAAGTGGCCCGGCTCAGAGAGAGTAAACGGTTTTGGCTGCCAGTTGCTTAGTTGTCTTTCTGTTTCTAGATTTGGGAATGGATGATGAAGGTGATGATGACCCAGTCCCTCTTCCAAATGTTAATGCAGCCATCTTAAAAAAGGTAAGATGCTGAAAGTGGTAGTGTTGTACAGCAGTAACGAAACGTGAAATTCATGTTGGTGTTGAGCACCGAACTGTTGTATTAGAAAGACTTTTCATGTGCTAGAATTATCGAATCATGAGATCTTTGTGGTTGGAAAAGACCTGTAAGATCACTAAGTCCAACCATTAATCTAGCTCTACCAAGTCCACTGTTAAACCGTGTCTATCAGCACCACATCGACGCTACTTTTAAACATGTCCGGGGATGGTGATTCAACCACTTTTTGGGCAGCAGTTCCAGGGCTCGACAAGCCTTTTGGGGCAAAAGTTGTTCCTCATATCCAACCTAAACTTCCACTGGTGCAACTTGAGGCTGTTTCCTCTTGTCCTATCTCTTCTTCCTTGGGAGAAGAGACTGACCCCCAGCCTGGCTCCAGCCTCCTTTCAGGGAGTTGACAAGAGTGAGAAGGTCTCCCCTGAGCCTCCTTTTCCCCAGGCTGAACACCCCCAGGTCCCTCAGCTGCTCCTCACAGGACTTGTGCTCTAGACCCTTCACAAGCTTCATTGCCCTTCTCTGGACATGCTCCTTGTTTTGAGAGCCTAACTACAAGCTAACCGATTTGAGGTGAATGACCACAAGCATGTAGGGTACCTGAGAACTGGGGTGAGGTTGGCAGGCAGATAATCACAGACCGTCGAACAGCAGCTGGAGGCCAAACAGGCTTCCTGAGGTGTCGAAGCGGTGCTGGACATCTGTGCACTCCAGCATTGAATTCTGTGAACTGAGGTGGCCGTTAGAGACCCAGATGCTTGGAGAAGGGATTAAAGGACAGGCAGTGGTGGGAGTAACTGGCAGTAGCTGCACATGAGAGACACTGTGAGCCCTTGGCGGTGTTAAATTCGGTGTTAGCCCATGATTGTTGTTGGGTCAGGTGAGAACCTTCCGGCTTTTCATTGAAGTAGGAAGTGTTGTGCCAGAATAAGCACTGGAGTGCTTTGGGGTGAGTACAGGGTTATGAATTATTATTTAACATGCACATAAACACCTTCCAACTTGTGAAGTCTCGTGGCTTGGCAAAATGGACAAGGGTTTTACCTGCAGTAGATCCCTGCTCTTTTTAATTGCCTTGGAGGTTCGTGTTCCCAAGCCAGTGTTGTTTTCAGGTTGGTTTTTTTTTTCTAAAACAAACTGCTGGGTGAACTTTGTACCGGGTGAACATGTCCTGCTGGCAGCTGTTTCCACTCTACGCTCTTCCCCTACATAGTGTTCTACATAATAAAAGATTGTTTCTGCAAACAGATTCAAGTCTGCAGAAGGAGGTTTAGGTTTTCTTTGTACAGTCCTGTGTGTGTTAGCACTTCATAGCACCAGCAGCTGGCTTCTAAGATAATAACTGATGAACTATGGGATTCTTGAAGGCTGTTGTACCCCAGGATTGTGGATCAGCTGTTCTAAAACCAATATTGAGTGTTGGAGCATCTTGGTACAGGATTCTAATATGAATCTAGAAAAAAGCTACATTTCTTCTAAAATGCAAGTAAGTTATAGCTGGGGCCTGATGGAATCATTTGGATAAAACTTTAATATCCAAACTAATTAGGTGATTCAGTGGTGCACCCATCACAAGGATGACCCACCTCCTCCTGAGGATGATGAGAACAAAGAAAAAAGAACAGATGACATCCCTGTGTGGGATCAAGAGTTTCTGAAAGTAGACCAAGGAACACTTTTTGAACTTATCCTGGTAAGTGTGCTCAAGAAACGTAAAGGCCGTGCCTGAGAAGCGCGCTGGGTTGGTGTACTTCAGATAAAGTCTTTCTGCTGCTTGAATAACTTCATTGGGAGGGGGATGTGGAGAGGGCGAGAGTTCTGGCAAATACCGCCTGAAATGGAGGATGTTCGAGCGCTTGTTAACCTAATGCTGGATGTTTGTCTGTACTTGCTCGTTTATCAGTTAATAACCTTTTTGGAATATGGGGCTACACAGCTGTTCTTGTGGCTCCTGAGTCCTAGTTGAGGGCTTACTACTGGAAATGGACTTCTGGAGATCTGTGGACAGCTTTGACTTTTAGAATCCATACCTTGTACGGTACCGTGAGCCAGCATGACTTGTCCTAGCTAGTTAACAATTCAACGCTGAAGATCTCAGATGTTTGCAGGCGTCTGAAAGCCCTTTGTAAAAGGAGTTTGTGGGGGGGTGTTACTGTTAACTTCAAGGTTCTAGATAGAAGCTGCTCCGAGTGGAGATGATCTGTTTGCAGTTAGCATTCTACAACTTCAGCGTACGCAGCACTCTGGTGGTAGATGTGCAGAGGCAGAATATTGATATGGAGGCTTTAAATTTGGAAACTCTTCTACAGGCTGCAAATTACTTGGACATCAAAGGTTTGCTTGATGTCACGTGCAAGACAGTTGCAAACATGATCAAGGGGAAAACTCCAGAAGAGATTCGCAAGACGTTCAATATTAAGAACGACTTCACTGAGGAGGAAGAAGCACAGGTACTTAATGTGGGTTTAGTTTAGCTGGGTTTTTGTGCTGCATGGCTGTGAGATGCTTCCTAATTTAACATTAACGGCAAATGTGAATTAAGGCATCAGCTCCTCATGACTGGGTTGCTATTAGTGGAAGACCTTTTGGTGCCTGAGGTGTCTGCAGCCCATTATCTGAAAAGGTCAAAACAAATCGTACCGATTTTCTAGCTCAAATGTGTCTGGTAAGAAAGCACGAAGGATTGTTTGCAGCGCTGTTTGGGAGCTGTGCTAATGCTGGAGATGTGTTGTTGCATGTGGCTGGCAAGGTGAGACGTTTGGATTCTCATCTTTAAGTAATGAACTCATCAGTCTTGGAACTTGAACAGCAAAACAGCAGAGTTGGGGAAGATCAGAGCAAGATGCCTTGTTTAAATAGAGTTAACGAGTTGTACACTTTAGCTTGTCTTCTGTGTTGTGTCATGGAATGAGCAATTTAATCTTAAGCTAGTCCATTTGCATTACTTGGGGGGAAATCAATCAAATCTAGACATCAGAAATATTGGCTTCCATTGATCAACGGGTCAGTTGGTAAGACTGACTTTCTAAGGACAAACCCTGCATGAAAAACTAAAGCTGTGTCCAAGTTTTATGCCTTCCTGCAGTCAGGAGTCCCAAACTCTCATGAATTCACAGCTAATTTGTAAAAGTTCACTGCAATGTACTAATAACTCAAATGTTCTTGCAGGTACGTAAAGAGAACCAGTGGTGTGAAGAGAAGTGAAGTCCTGTGCCTGACACTCGAACACTGTAAGGATTGTTCCAAATACTAGTTGCACTGCTCTGTTCATAATTGTTAATATTAGACAAATGCAGCAGCAAATGAAGTTGTGTTAGCAGGATATTGTTCCCTTTGCATGTGTAGTGGTTTTTTTTGAGTACAAATTGAAATCTTTGGCATTTTTACTAGTGTAATTGGATGTCTTTTTACTTTGCAATGAATAAAACTAAGTGTGGATTCTGTATGGGAAGTAGCACTTAAGGTTACCATTTTCATTACACTTTGAAACTCAAGTCCAGCTCCAGTGCTAAGGATTGACTCCGTTGTAAATAAAAACCACCTATGATTTCTTCCTCAAGAAGAACAAAACATTTGTATTTACAGGGTATTGATAGCTTCAGAAAGAGAAATTAGAAGGTGTCCTGGGGAACTAAGTAAAACAGAATTACTTGTTTTCTTCTAAAAACATCAGGGGGAAAATTAGCGTTACTTAAAGCTACAGAACTTTCCAGATGATTCTTGTCCTGCATTAAAAAAAGTTTGACCACTTCCTTGTCCTGTTAGTCTTGCCTTCTAGACTAGTGAAAGGTGTGAGCTAGAACTAAGCAAGCTCCTGACAGATAAATTTCGATACTTCAACCATGTCTTGAAAACCTGCCTCTAGCTGGTAGCCGATGAAGTGTGTTGCTTTATGCACAGGACAGGTGTGTTTTTAGATATGTTACTACTCAAAGTGGAATCCAGATTTGACCAAAAATGACTGACATTACCAAAGTTAATATTCTTGACCTGTGCATGCCATTAGTGGCTGGTTTTTAGGCAATTTTAAACAACCCTTTGTGATGTAGCTCTTGAAAACATGGTTTAACGTGTCCACGGGCAATCTGATGCCCCTGTATGTGATATTTTGGCTTGTAGAGACTTATTGCATACAAAGCTCATGCAATATCAAGCTTAACTTCTTTGGACAAAGCCACTTGCAACTAGTTAAACAGTAACTGGTTTTCTGATTTATTTTTTTTTACAGTTCCCTTATAGGGAGTAGGGGATGGTCGTGTGGTAGATCTTTGAGGTGTGCTCTTAGCTTGTATTGCATTCCATTCTCTGTATAAACCTTAGAGTAGAGCGAACCTTAATAAACATACTTCTCTCACTTTAACTATCAGTGTTTCACTGCGGAATTAATAAAGGGCTTTGAAACTTTGGTTTGCAAATGGTTCTAGTTATTTGAAAAGGAGACAGTCTCACTGCCGAGTACTGAGGCAGTGGTTAATTGAAATTAAACAGATATAATGATTTTAAGTGACTAAGGCAAGCCCCTCGTCAGACACGGGGCTCCTTCGCAGATGAAGTCAGAAGCTAAATAGCAGACAGCCCAGCTGCTTTTTTTTTTTTTCAGTGACTTTGCAGCTTTTTACTGATCTTGCTTTGATCTGAGCATTAATGAGTGTTTGTAACTTGCTCTACAGCAGCGTTCGGAGCTGTGCTCTCATGCTTATTCGTGAGGGTGCTGGCGGGTGCATTGTAAGGGTGTATTATAGATACTCTTGTCAGCAGGCATGAAATAATCCAGTGCTAGACTTGGATGTGAGGACTGCAAACAATACGTCTCGCTCTAGAAGTGCCACTAGGGAAGAACCTTCTGATGACGTAGTTTCTGTGGCTGTAGCTGTAGTTTTAATATTCTTCTTATCCTGGATTCTTACAAGAAGTAAATCCCTCTGCGAGGTGTTCCAGAATACCCTAGTTCATCCCTGGAGTGCTGAAGCTTGTCCTGGAATCGTTCTTGTCCTGGAATTGCCTCTCTAAATTCCTTGAGGTGCTCGTCACCAGACTGGGATCTGTTAGTCAGCAGCCACTGCCTCAGATGATGCCTCCCCAACCTGCAGATTGAGGAAGAGCATCAGACGTGTCATTTGTCCTCCTCATCACCCTGCTTGTTTGCCATTCCTGCAGAAAACCCACGTGGGACACTGTGGGAAGACTTGCGCGTTCTGAGAACAGCTTGCCCGAAACGTAGCCCTTGGTGCTCAAATGCTCTGGTGGTGGAACTTCTGCTGAGGCTCCAGGGTCATGCCGGTTGACTGTTGACACCGGTGCCAGTGTGGAGGTCCAGCACAATGCTCTTCATGAAGGTGCTGAGAACTTGTGTGATTTACCTGCAGCTGAACCTGAGAGTTCCTGCTGCTGTCAGACCCCGGGTGGCCATTCTTGAAAGGAGGCAGAGACTCTCCAGTTCCAACTTGATGTCGCTGTTTGACTTTTATAGTTCTGTCTTAAGCTTTTTGTATTTTTAAAGTCACTTTTTTGGCCGAAGGGATTAAGTGCGGGTAGGGAGAGGGAAGGCAAGGGATTGCAGAAGGTGTTTTGTCTGTGTCTTGGTTTACTATTTCCCTCTTACCCCTTGAAGAGAATGCGTTGATAGTTATTGGTTTAATTATTTAGTTATTCTGAAAACTATTCGTACGTACAACTGCCTAAGGACCAAAAAAAAAGCAGGAATCCTCTAGAATTCAAAGAAACAGTTGAGAATTTGATAGGCTGGTCACTTCCAGTGGCCTATTTTGAAGAGCCAGGCTGGCAATTACTTTATTTATAAAGCTATAAACATATTTTGAACATAAAAGCCAAAAAATACAAACTCAATGAAGTAAAAAAAAAAGGAAAATTACAACAAATGATGGGTAGTCATTGGACAAATGAAACGACAGCTGCAAAACATTTATCCCTGCTACATACATACAGTGGTTGTACTTGGTTTTAATGAAGGACTTCGACATTCAAACTGATTTCAGGACTTCAAATACATATTTGAGAAGAGTTGAAATTGCTGCGAAAACTAAAAAAAAAATTCCGGTTGCGGTAAAAACGTAAGGGCAGAGTTTTCCTTCTAGTAAAAAAGTATTAACACAAAATAGTGACGCTTCATACAGCATTTCTAAAGACGCTTTTTTGGCATTAAAGTCATTTTTGTTTTGGCATTTGGTTGTGAGCCCTGGGGCTTGTGTTGTCTGGGAAATGGGCAGCTTCAAGGTTTCTTAGGTGGCTTTTTTGGGGGGAAAAAATAAAAAAAAAAGACAATTTCTCCGTGACACCAGTATAAATTGACCGTGTTCCAGTACACCCAGTGCATTGCTCTGAGTTTATACGGTGGCAGGTGAAGTCTGGCTGTAAACCTGTGTGACTAGAGCAGAGCTGTCACCGCTCCGGCTGCGGAAGTGCCGCTGGGCCCTGAGGAAAGGCCAACCACGAAATACCAGTTGGGTATGAAGTTACTCCAGGTTTACACCCAGCGTGGAGCTAGGCTAGGCTGGGGTGGCCGATCTGCCATCTGGGCCTGACGCTTCCACAGCATCAGAGGCTCTCAGGGTGCCAGATGCTCTGCTAAGACACGGCTTTTTTTGTTTAAGCATATTTTTTTGTGTATTCTTCTTAATCAAGCGATAAAGAGACTGTGTCAGAGCTGGGAAGAGGCTGCCGAGTTCCTCTGAGCACTGGAGCGAGACTGATTTCAGCTCATGCATGGATCTAGAGCTCCGGAATCAGCCCTGTGAGTGCAGGAGGAGCTGGCTCGGCCACGTAATGCTACTTCTCTCCGAGTTACAATGATTCTCTCGAACTTGACAATGACTCTTTTCAAACTTTTCCCGTTTGTGCACGTAGCTTTCGTTCAGTGCTTCCAAAATTGCATTTACACAGGAGAGGAATAAAGCAGTAGGTTTCGATCTAAACTAAAACTGGAATTAAAAAAAGAAAAATCTACGCTACTCTAAGCAAAAGTACCTACATAAAGGGAATCAACCCCAAGCTGCTCTACAGACTAATCAGGTTCATTCTTTTTTTTTTTTCATTTTTTACATTTTCAATCTTTGAGGCATAAACTTCTTTAAAAAGTTCTCTTTAGTCCAATGTAAAAAAATTAGGGTTTGTGGTTTTGAGTTAAGAAGAAAAATATAAAAATATTTTGTACATTATAAAGGTCCTCTTAAATTTCTTGCAGTTCTACAATAACATTACTACAGAGTTGGTATTCGGTTCTCTAAAACGTATTCTGGAAAGTAGAAAAAAATAGGCCTCCCCCCTCCCTCTGTGGCGGGGTTTTTCTCTTCAGCAGTCTAGAATTGATTTCTTTCAAGCAGAAAAAAATCTGCGCTGGACTAGGTGGTGGTCTCTGTGAGAAGTCTAAACCTGAGGTAAATCAAGAACTGGGATTAATTTGGGATTTACATCAGTTCAGGGAGGTCACAGGCTGTCCACAGCGGTTTTTCCTTATCAAGCTCCACTTATAAATAAAATACCAGAAAGCGGTGAACGTTTTCAAGCTGGAGAGAACACGGTATCATTTGGCACCGTCACGGGGATGGAGGGAGGATCTGGGAGAAAAAGCTCGAATAAGGTTTGTTTTAAAAAGTTCTCCACCGAATAATGAAAATAAAAAAGGGCTCTGGCGTTGCCGAGGGGCCGAACAGACGGTGCCTGCAGCGCGGGGCAGGGGAGTGTGCCTGCCAGAGCGGTGGGCTACCAGCCTGCCAGGGCAGTGGGCCACCAGCCTTCCAGGGCGGTGGGCCACCAGCCTGCCAGAGCGGTGGGCCACCAGTCTGCCAGGGCGGTGGGCCACCAGTCTGCCAGAGCGGTGGGCCACCAGCCTGCCAGAGCGGTGGGCCACCAGCCTGCCAGAGCGGTGGGCCACCAGTCTGCCAGGGTGGTGGGCTACCAACCTGCCAGAGCGGTGGGCCACCAGCCTGCCAGGGCGGTGGGCTACCAACCTGCCGCTGCCTGGGTGCAGAGTTAGGTCAAGGGCCGTAGTAGCAAACTTGTGTTCTGAGGCTTTGCCCAGCCTACCTGGAGATCTCTGTCTGCAGCGGACAATTCCTAGGAGATTGGAGACCCGGCAGCTGCCTGACACAGCGAGCGACCACCGTGTCGACCAGCACGTGCTCCGGCGGCTGTCCGCTCCGCGCTCCCTTCTCCTCTGCCGTGCCGTACGCTCGCGGAACGGGACGTGTCTGCCCAGAGACCCCTTGCCTGTAAACAACATCTTCCCGTTCTCAGACAAGGAAGTTCAAAAAAAAATCCACCTCGTTGGTTGAAATAACTTCGTTTCTCTATTACCCGGTCCGATGGGAAAGCTCGCGTCGCTACATTTAATTCTCACACATTAAGGGGCTTTTAAAAAAAAATGCTCCTATTCCAGCTTTTCCAGCTCCGTGGTGCGACGGCTACAAGATCTGGGAGGGAGTGACTACGTTTAAAGCAGCTCGGAGGGCAGGGAGTGGAAGCCGGTGTGAGATTGAGAGCACCTACCATCTACTGCAGCAAGCTGGGGAGCAGGAAAAAAACCTAAAAAAACCTAAAAGAACGGGAAAAAAAAAAACCCAAACAAAAAAAAAAAGCAGCACAGGGCAGGGACAAAAGGCTTGTTTACTCATCAGCACTTTAAATGTTGGCAAGTAACTTATTCTTAACCTTTTTTTCTTGAAATAACTTCTCTAACGCCCCGCTCCCCCCCTCCAAAAAAAAAAGAAGAACCAAATGAGTTTTCCAGCATCCTTAAGTCATCCCGTTGCCTAACTTTGCACGGTTTACAGGGAGCTGAGGAATTTGGATGGGCCTCTGGGTCCTCTGCAACGGGCAGCGAAAGCGGGTGGGAGAGCGCCAAGTGCCCCGTGTCCCGGCCAACGGGACTATGTCCCCGTGGAGGCCACGCTGAACGCCGGGGACTCCGCGGGCGCAGGAGAGGCCCCGGTGGTCGGTCTGGAGGAGCCGGTGGCGGTTTGGAGGTGAGCGGAGACGGGGAAGGGGCCGGGCTGTTCTCTGTGTGCGGAGTCAGCGGGGGCTGCAAGCTTGTCTGAAGGAAAAGCAGAGGAGATGCATTGGAGTGCGTCCGGAGGAGAGGGAGGGGAGTCTATAGCACTTCCATCGGAAGAAACTGGGCTGGCACAGCGTCCTTCTCCTTGTAAGTACCGAATGCACTTCTTTTTCCTCCTAAGAACAGTGGAGAGAGTTTGTCTGTGAATCAAGGGCGAGGTCGGGCTCATACACCTGCCGTCGGGCAGCGCTGGGCGCAAGCCGGCGCACGAAGCCAGCTGGGGATTCGCGGCCCCGTCCTCCCCATTCCTCCTCCCCACGGAGCGATGGCCTCAGGGCCGGGGCCTGGGCCGGGGCCTGGGTCTGGGTCGGGGCCT
>VZZY01016453.1:66710-136964 GCA_013400335.1 Eurystomus gularis
AGGCCCGAGCCTGGGCCTGGGCCTCGGTGAGCGGCCCCGCGGCGCCCGCCAGGCGGCGCCATAACGGCGGAGAGGGGGTCAAAAAACGAGAGTGAAAAATGAAAAAAAAACCCCAAACAACCCAACGGGACCAAAAATGGGAATAATAATAATAATAAAAAACAAAAAACAACAAAACAACAAAACAACAATAATAAATAAATATAAAAATCATAATATAACAATAATATCAAAACAGTAACAAAAAAGAAAATCGTAACACACATCAAAATAATAATAAAAAAGGAAAATAATAAGGAATGCAAACAAAATAAGGCGAAAGAAGAATAAAAATCGAAATAATAAGAAAACCAGCAAAATAATTAAAAATTCTAAATACCGATAAGAATACGAAAAATAGAAACAAGAATGAAAATCAAGGTAGTAATAAAAATTAAAAGCACAATAAAAAGTAGTAATAATTACAATCATCAAAATCAAGGTACAATAGAAAGACTAATAAGAATAAAATCTAAATAATTAAAAATAATTACAGTAATCAAATGAAACTGATTAAAAAAACACTAAAAAAGATTAAAACAATCGAATCAAAAGCACAAAAATCAAAATACCAGCAAAAAGCAAATTGCGAAGAAAACCATAATGAAAATCAGACCAATAATAAAATTGTAACTAATCATAAAAATAAGGAAAATAATAAAAACCAAGCTCAGGAGGTCCTTTCTCAGCACCACCCTCTGTAATCCCGAGGTGAACGCGCTCTCCCTGGGTTCAGGATGGAGCCACCCCCCCGATGGCTCAGCCCACGCCCGCTGCCGCGGAGCACACGCCAAGCACACGCCAAGCACATGCCAAGCACACGCCAAGCACACAGGACACGCGTGTGGGCTGGCGTGTCCCAGCACGGGGCCGCTGTGCGGGCAGCAGTGCCACGTCACGTCCTGCCAGGACACTGCCCTCCACACCTTGTTGGGCTTTTCTCCTTGGGTGGTGCGAGTCAACCCAACATCTGAAGGGCTTCAGAGCCCACCTCCTAGCACCTCCCCAGGTCTGAGCACAGCGTTGTCTACCTGGCTCTTCTTTCTGCAGCGAAAGCCTCTGATCTCAGCCTTCTCTGCATCTCCCAACACTTCTCCTCCTCCCCACCTCTACTCATGACTCAGGGACTCTGCTGAGTTCAAAGTGCTCAACAGATTCAGGAAGAAAAATGGCCTGGGACTAGATGGGGGAAGACACGGTCCAAGCCTGTCTGAGGCCCTGCTTTGGATGTTAGGCTAGTCCTGAGCCCTTCAGAAGACCTGCTGGTCTTTGGAGGGTAGATCACCTTTTCAGCTAAGGCAAAGCCAGCTCAGCCCCTTCAGCCTGTGGTGTTTCTGGGCAGACAATGTTTGCTGTGATCTCTCCCTCAGGAAGCAGAGGTAGAAAATGCAACATGGCCAGCCACTGGGGAGAAAGATGAGCCAGAAGAAGGACCCGCAGCTGTGAAAAGCTCAGTTCCATGCTCCCTTTCTGTGAAGCGTGACAAACAGAGCTCATCAGCTGGGGTAAGATTTACTCACAAAAAGAGGTTTTACAGAACGTTACCCCAGTGGTGGTAACTCTCCTCCTCTAGCCCCACTTTTTCTCGTGAAAAAGGACCAGGAAGTTCCTGGGGAGCAGGGACCAGCCTCCCTTCATCCCCCTGGAGAAGATACTCAAGCTCCTCACTCATTCCTATGTTATGATTGGGGGGGGGTCTCAATACAAGTCTTACATCATTTCTCCACATCCCTCAACAATTCTGCGGTTCAGTCTCAAAACCAGGAATATCTACCCTGAGTTCCAGCTGAGCATCTCGGTGTACTTTTAAATAAAAGAGCCCTCAAGATGCCACCTTCATAGTAGCGGGGGAACAATTCCTCTGCTGGAGATGGTATTAATGACTTTACAGATCGAAGAGCTCAAAGGAACATCTCCTCCTGCCCAGCTCCCTGCCCGAGCTGTCTTCATTTGAGGAAAACAGATCAAATGGAGAACTTGCTAACGCGGGCACACACCTTTCTTTGATCTCACTAATGCAAAACGAGACGGTATTTAGAATATGGATTAACCGGCCCAGTATCGAACGTGACTTTGCGCTGGATGTGAACACGGGGAGGGTTATCACTGCTGCGGGTGTCATCGCTAGGCCGGGGTGACCCAATTAATGCGACACGGGACACCACAGCCCCGCTGAACCGAGTATTTAACGCTGAGGTTATTTTACACGGGTTGTAACTCCCCAGAGCAGATGAGCCCCAGGAGAAGCCGTGTTTCCCACGGACATCTCAGGAGTAGCTGGAGGGTGGAGAGGTTCGATGACCTGTTTAAGATGGTATGAATCAGAGGATGGTTTGGGTTGGAAGGGACCTCAAAGATCATCTCGTTCCAACCCCCTGCCATGGCAGGGACACCTCCCACTAGAGCAGGTTGCTCAAGGCCCCGTCCAGCCTGGCCTTGAGCACCATCGATTCACTGATTTTATTTAAAATAATGGGGGGGGATCAGATCTGATGCTCCAGATCACTGATAACTGACTGGTCAGTGGTTTAGGAACTTAGCATCCTGGAGTGGTTTGCCCAGGGTGAGGAAGGCGAAAGCTCTAGAACAGAAACTCCCCGTTTTTAACCAGCTAACCTCTCCTGTGGTTAAACTACGGTGGAATTTGCTCTCTGAAGGTGCCCAGAGCACGTAGGACGGGAGCCCTTGAGCTGGTGGCAGCACGTTAGTACGGGGAACTGCAGAAGAACCGGGGCTAACCAGGGTTTGAGAGGCAAAGGTTACAAAATAAACGCATGCGAAGGTCTCCTTCAGCAGCCTGGGTTAATCGGGAAGCAGCGCAGAGAAGCTGAATTAAGAGCGTTCAACCAAAGGTAGAGTGAAGTTGGAGGAACTGCCTGCAGAGCCGCAGCCGTGCCCTGTGGGACGGGGCTCTCAGCCCGGTGGCTTTCCTGTCAGTGGTAGGGGGGTCACAAAAAGCCCTCTTTGGACATTCAAGGTCAAAGAATAATGAGTTATTAAGGGAGCTCTGTCTAGATTCTTCATCAGTTAACAAATGGTAGCTCTTGGTTCACGCACGAAGCTTTGCTGTTGCTTGGCCATGTCCATTCCCTAGAAGCCTGAGCCCCAGGACACTTGCAAACTGTCTCACTGCTTGAGGCTTTCCCGCCCCACCCCACCCATGGTGGGTACTGCAAAACTTCAGCATCAGGAAGAGCTGGATCTTGAAACACATGGTACAAATAGGAGAAAGGAACCCATAAACTACTCGCTGCTGTCCCCAGCGTGCTATTTACGTGTCAGGAAATCTCTAACGGGGGGAAAAAGCCCCACATCAGGGTCACAGCGGTCTCCACCCCGGAAAGAAGCTTTGAAGAGCAGGGAAGTCCATCAGCTGAGGAGCACGTACATCATTACCCCAACATCGCCCTGGGAGGTGGGGTAGGAAACCCAGGGTGCAGCTCAGCCAACAACTGAGGATGGCCAGAGAAAAGCCCAGCCCCGCCTGGCCGGAGCAGCCCCCGCGGCACTGGGGTGGCTGCAGGAGGACACACGGAGCCGAACCCGCTCGCCCAGGAGCACCCCAGCAGCGAGGAGATGCCGATACACACCTGCACGGGCCGCACCAGTCCGTTTGTTGGTTGAGGCCAAAGCGAGCTCTGCATTTCTTAGGAGAGGCAGGATCTGAACACAGAAGCATGCGTGGCGGAGAATGGGCAAGGCAGAGGCACAAAGAGGAGGAGGAGCAGGAGGAAGAGAAGAGGCAACATCATTTTAGCCACTTTAACACACCGCTAACGGACAATTGTTTGTGTTTTTTCTGCAACGGAACGCTGCCGGCACCACCTCTCCTGGAAAAAAGTGAGCGTTAGGCAAATCTCGGTGATCACTGCTGGCAGCTGGAGAAGGAGGAGGTTTGGGGAGCAGCCTCAGTGCTG
The DNA here is from genome assembly GCA_013400335.1 of Eurystomus gularis. NCBI lineage: Eukaryota > Metazoa > Chordata > Aves > Coraciiformes > Coraciidae > Eurystomus > Eurystomus gularis. The sequence goes on from VZZY01016453.1 coordinate 70,667, forward strand.
GGAAATATGGGCAATTACCAGGAAATTCACTGCTCTGCGAATTTTTTAAGTTTGGAAAAGCTGCCAAATCCCAGAGGCTCTGGTGTCTGCATCCTTACCTGCTCCCAGCAGCGACTCAACGGGGCTGCCGGCGAGCTCGGGCTGCGCACGGGAAAGAAGAGGAGGAAACGTTGCAGAAGCAAGCTGAAAGCAGAGTGAGCACCAAGGAGAGCCAGGCCCAGGTTATTCTACTCTGCCCCCCACCATTCCCCTTCCAGTTGGAAGGGAAAAACTGTTCTCCGTGGCCTTTCCTAAAACGTTGAAGTTCTACTGTGTCATTACGGGACTCGTTAGGGTGAAGCCCTATTTGTTTTCAGGCACATCCTGGTTTTTCTCCAACGGGATTTGAATAGCCCATTTCTGCTGGATTCCCTTCTGTGAATTCATTTCTGTGCTGGATTCACCCTCCCTCTTGCAGCTACCACCAGTGTCTCCTGTTGTGGACAACCAGCAGTCGGTTTTCAGTCCATAAAGGCTGAAATTATCATTTCTGTGTCGCACAGACAAGATATATGATATCACACAGACTATATATATATATATTAAAAAAATCTTGTATTCCCCTTATCAGTCTAGACACTGAATGAGACCAACAGCGTTAATTAAACCGACGCTATTACTGGGACACTGCCATGGAATTGCTTTTTATGGACAATTCAAAGAGGTCATCCAACAGTGATTCATTAAATTAATGAGATAATCTGAACCCGATGAATTAATGCAGGCTGCGGGATGCTGGTGGCACGGACGTGCAATCCACAGCAGCAACCCCAGAGCTGGACTCCCACGTCCTGCCCAACAACTGAACCGCCCAGCTGTGCCCAGCTGTGCCCCTTGGGGTCCCCAACTCAGGTGGGACAGGGCTTTGTGAGGGTGTGCAAGGCCAGGAGAGCAACACGCTGAGCTGGCTTCACTCCCCAGGGAGAATTTCTGGAGCGAGAGAGAACTAGGAAGCCAATATCTTCTCATCTGGCTGACTTATTTTCATCCCTGAGTAAATAAGAGCAAGGAGCAGTAGTGAACTGGTCAGGTGGAGAGTGGGAAAAGCTCTTTGCAGGTCTGTGGGCAGTCAGAGAATGGACCAACTGGAAAACACGGGCTGCCTGACTTCATGTGTACGTGACACCGTAATGGGCAAGGACAATCTCTTGATGTTTGATAATGAGCAGATATTATTTATACCTGATACGGCAGAAATACCTCAGAAACCAGCACAGGAGTAGCCTTGGATGATGGGAATGGGTGTGTCACCAGCTGAAACTGGTCAAAAGGCCCTTTTCTCATCAACAGTGTGGGGCAGGGAGGCAGCTGGTGCTGGTTTTTAGAATGACTTTGCTTGAACCCCAAGGTATTTTAGAATGAAAACCAAATCTGGGGTAGTCCTATGGGTGATCTTCAACCCTGTCACTGCATTTAGTCCTACATGCAATATTGATGCATTTGAGGAGGAGTTTTCTTCAGTTACTGGTATCTGTAGGGCTGATGGGGACCTTCACCCTGCACCTTTTGAATTAAATTTAGTAATACAGTTTATATGAAGTTAGGCACTTGCCAAAATCAAATTTCTTCGGTTTTCATGCACTAGCCATGTTCTAATTCAAACATGTCTATCAAAAAGTCACATAAACGTTAATTTACCGCCTCTTAAGGAAAAATAAATTGTGTATTTCTTTCATGAAGCTCGGGAGAATAAAAGAAAACATGGTAAAACACAACAACTGCCTTGGACTGTCCCCTCTGAGCACAAACAAAGCGACAGCCACCGAGCGGCACGCATTTACCTGAGTTGGAATCTTGCTGCTTTTCCCGTGTTCGTCTCTTCTTTTTCCCCTAGGAAATCAAAGGGAAGGCCGTTAGTCCGTGCCCCAGGAGGCCGAGGGTGCTGTGCAGGGATTCTGAGGGTGGATCGGGCGGTGGGGAAGGCTGTGGCTGCCCAGGAGAGCGGCCAGGTCCTCAGCTGGACCAGCCGCCATGCTGCCAACTCTGCCCATTCCGTGGAGAGATGAACTTGAAACCTCTGCAAGGGGACCTGCTCAGGTTTCTCTCCATGGGCATCCCTTTCCTTTCCCCAACTTCCCAGTCCCGTGCTCCTCAGAAGAAACCCAGGAAGGACTCTGAAAGCAACCACCCGAACGTGCGTTCGCACAGGTTAGTGGCTGCCTTTTCCACAGCACACATTTGCCCTGGGCAAATTTTCTCAGGAATCATCAAATCACAGAATGGTTTGGGTCGGGTTGGAAGGGACCTCAAAGACCATCCAGTTCCGACCCCCCTGCCATGGCAGGGACACCTCCCACTAGAGCAGCTTGCTCAAAGCTCTGGCCAGCCTGACCGTAGCACATTCAGTGATGGAGCATCCACAACTTCCCTGGGCAACTTGTGCTGGTCTCACAACCCTCACAGTGAAGAATTTCTTCCTAGTATCTAGTCTAAATCTACCCTCTTTCAGCTTAAAACCATTACCCTTGTCCAATTAGTAGGCAATTTAATGAACAGATTTAACTAGATTAAGAGAATTAAACAAATTAGTAATGCGTGCAACAGAAGCAGGATGATCAAGAGCTGACCCTCCTGGCCTATTCTTATTCCTCCTTCCTCTTTATGTTTCTAAAAAGTACGTGGCCCTTTTTAGCACCTTCCCTATTTCCAACACGTGCTTTAATGTGGTGCCTTATACCTGAACAACAACGGCTCCATCGTGTGTTACCGGGAGGAGCATCTCTGATTTCAAGCGGGAAGGAAAGTTTTAGGAAGTCCCCAGACATTTATTTTTAAATAATACTTCTCTATTCCAGTGCTTTCACAGCTCTGGACCCAGCTCTCATTCTTCTGTTTTCTTGTCTCACTAACAACGAAACCCAACTTTATCCCCAAACTGCCTCTTTGACTCACAATATGCAACAGCTCATCTCCTAACGAGCTTATTAATGAGGGCACAGCGGCGCGGGAGCAAAGCCGGCCTGCGTGGAGCAGGCAGCTCGCAGGGCTGCCTCTGACCCGTGACTTTTTATATGACTTCTTGTGGTTTGAGTGAAGGTGGAAAGCTCCGAGCTGCGGTAAGCTTTTTCTTCGGTGTGGGAGCAACTGTATTTCCTGCCCGATATCCGCATCACGTGCTGCAGAAGTGACCTATATTCCTCCTTCTCCTCCTCCTCAAGCTCCGGAGAGAAAAGCATCTCTAGCAACGACCACAAGACTTGAAGCAGCTGCTTGCCAGTGCTGGGAAAGCCAACGTCTGCCTTTGAAGCCCATCTTCTGGAGCAAGGAACCAACCCTTGCCAAGATGAAGGATGCTACGGGATTGAGATTTCCGTGGAGGATGCCCTTGGAGGAAGATGGTGCCTGGCTCTTCAGATGCCCTTTAGATGTGTGTCCACTGATGCTGCTGCCCTCCGGAGCCACCAGAGGTTTCTCTAAAGGTTTCGGCACCAAAGATGCTGCCCCGGTTTCTCTAAGGGTGGCTCTGGAGGGTGGCAGCATCCAGCACTGATCCTGCAACGCTGCATAAGGATGCTGAGCTCCTGGTCTGTTCTTGAGAGGAGGCAGGGATGTATGTGCTGCTGCAGGGAAACACGGGCTGGGGGCTTCCTGTAACCTCTGCTTCTTCTGCATCATCTCTGCCCTCTGGGGTTTTTTGGGTGGTTTTGGTTTGGGGTGGTTTGGGTTTGTTTAAGGCTGTTTTCTTGCCCTCGGTGGAGTTTAGGCTTTCTGGAAGGAGGGCTCGGGCCAGGGTGGGCTGGACGGGTGCTCGTTGGCCAGCTCCCAGGGGAAAGAAAGTGGCTGTGAGGGAAATTACAGAGCCTTAGATCAAAGGGCAGAGCCCTCAAATGGATGGACAGGAGTCTGAGGACTTACGTGCGCTTTGCTTCAGGTCTCTAATGAGCTCGTTGGGCATCTAAGATGAAAACAGTTGAGAAAGCCACGAGTAAAGACCCAGAGCGTATCCTGCGCTTCTGGGGCACCACTACACCTATGCAACCTTGTCTGCCACGGTGCCACCCAAGTGATTAATACAGCTACGAGGAAATGACCTTTTTTGTTCAGAGTAACCTTTAAACGCTCTGTTGAGTAGCCCAGAGCCTCCCCAAGTGCTGGCCCTACCACCACGAGCTGTGAAGCTGCTCCCTCCAGCCAGCCCAGGAGCTGCCACCACTGGATCAAAGCCCCAGAGGGACAGACAGAAACTCGGGGACTGTCACCCTGCAAGCGCCGCTTACATGCCCTGCGATACACGGGGCTGCTGCTTGGGATGCAGCCCCACGGAGAGCCCCGAATCGGGCCTGAACTTCCGTATTTTGCCTTTTAAAAAATTATTTCCCGTTATTATTATGCTCCCGTGAGCAGATGCTCTGTTTTAAACCTGCAGAGCAGAGCTGGCAGCCAAAAGTTTGCCAAACCTAAACCTCCCTAGGCGCAACTTGAGGCCATTTCCTTGCATTTCCAAAGATCATCCACGTCATTTAAAAGTTCTTCTTCCTTTCTACTTGTATTTACTTGGACAGTAAGCGAACAAACGGTTGTGGTCGCTGGGGAGCTACAGACAGGCCATGAGCCAAAAGGATGTTCAAAATACTCCTGAAACGTGAATTTCTATCGCGCCATCAGCAACGTCATTACCGGGGACACCAGTTGCCAGCCCCCCCACCCCAGGGTGGTTCTGGCCATGCCACGGGGAAGGGGTCCGAGGTGCCGCAGCCACTCACGTAGTTGTCTCTGGCAGACCAGCCTGGGTAGAGTTGCATGTGGAGCTGCCGTTCCTTGCGAGCCAGTTCATAGTACTTGGCCTGCTCCTCCCGGGACAGCGCGTGCCACTGCAAGGACAACGTGGTGATGAGACATGGCCCCGCTGTCCCCGCCCAGCCCATCCCACCATGGCCAACCTGCGCCAGGGCCTAAGAGTTCTCGGGTTTGAAAGCAGATGCTTGTTACATGCTTAAGGGCAGCTGCAAGGGATGGGGATGCTGCACTGGGATGACGGTGCTGAGCCCCACGTGCTCTTACCCTTCTTCCCAAGATCTGGTTGATAGCGGCGCTCTCCTTCAGGGTGCACTCGGCAATCACTTTCGCCCGCATTTCTTTCATATACAACATGAAAGCGTTCAGGGGCTTCTTGATAGTGGGCTTCTTGGCTTCCTTCTCTCTCTTTGGTTCTGGTTGAGGTTTCCTTGGTGGGACAGAAAAAGAAGCTGTCAGCATCAGAGCTGCCTGGTGGCACCAAGCTCAGCAGAACACTTGATACCAAAGCCATTCAGTGGCACATGAGGGTGAGGGGTCTGAGATCTGCACTTTGAATGCCTGATGCAGGCAGAGCTCAGTGTTCATCCATCCTCCTGTGCAAGTCTTAATAGTGATAAATGAAATTGGTATTAAGGCATTAACAGAATCACAGAATCTGTGTGGTGGGGTTGGAAGGGACCTCTGGAGATCATCTGGTCCAAGCCCCCTGCTCCAGCAGGTCACCCAGAGCAGGGGGCCCAGGATCACGTCCAGGCAGGTTTGGAATCTCTCCAGAGAAGGAGACTCCACAACCTCTCTGGCCAGCCTGGGCCAGGCTCAGACACCCTCACAGCAAAGAACTTTCTCCTCCTGCTCCGATGGAACCTCCTGGGTTCCAGTTGGTGCCCGTTGCCCCTTGTCCTGGCGCTGGGCACCACTGACAAGAGTCTGGCCCCATCCTCTTGCCCCCCATGGGCCCTTTAGCTGTTGATGAGCATTGATCAGATCCCCTCTGAGGCTTCTCTTGTGCAGCTCAGCAGCCCCAGGGCTCTCAGCCTTTCCTGGGCACAGAGCTGCTCCAGGCCCCTCAGTATCCCCGTAGGCTCCACTGGACTCTCTCCAGTGGTTCCTTGTCTCTCTTAAACTGGAGAGCCCGGAACCGGACACAACACTCCAGATGTGGCCTCACTGGTGCAGAGCAGAGGGGGAGGAGAACCCCTCTTGACCCGCTGGCCACCTTCTTCTGAATGCACCCCAGATGCTCTTGAGGAGCCCCGATGGCACTTCCAACTTACATGTTTCGGTCATAGTGCTCCATCTCTTGCTTGCCGGAGTGGGGCACGATGGCGGGGTGCGGGATGCCGGTGGTGTGCATGCCGGAGCCCAGCATCAGCGGGTGAGTGAACCTGCAACAGAGAGCGGATGAGCCGCGCTGGGGATGCTCGGAGCAGCACGCCTCTGGAGATGGCACTCTGACGTGGCAGAAGCAGACGGTAAGCGGCGGACATGGAAAGCAAACCTGTGGGTGCTGCCAGGCTGGGTGACCACCCCTGGGTCGCCCTCACCACACCAGCAATGGACACGTGGGTGGGAAGGGTCTGGGTGCTGCTGCGAGGAACCCAGCCTGTGGTGGGAACCAGCCTGACCGAGATCGAGGGTGCTTTCAACCAGTGCTTCCAGCTACTCGGGTCTCTGTTGCTGCAATATCTTATTAGTGCTGCGGAAAGGAACAACAAACTCAACCCAGGGTTTGGATGGCAGAGATTAGGACCACCCCGCGCCTTTCTTTTAACAGAAATAGCAAAAGTCTGAACGTGAACCAAACTGCAACTCTAGGAGGTGCACCTTGCCCAAGCAACGCTCTCCACCAACGCGAGACTGAGATCACGAGAGGTCTCGCTGGCTTTCAGGCTTCCTTGGCTCTCTCGAGAGTTTCAGAGGGTAAAGCCAGCGCGGGCAGCTTTGCCAAGCTTGCCACTTTATGACTGCAGCTTGAGATGGCAGAATTGCCCATGGGAGAAGAACTGCTCATTAGATATGCTGGCAGGAAAAGAAAAAGCTGTTTAATTTAATCCACCAGCACAGTCTGATCCTTATCTGACCAGGTGTACTTTCTCGGCTGCAAAATCCACCCCAAAATCTTGCAAGCTGGAGCTGCTGCGCTGGGCTCGGGGAGGCTGCCGGGCCTCCGTGGGGAACCGTTAGCTCCAATCTCACCTTCGAGGCCGGGCAAAGCGAGGCCTCGGTGAGCAGGGAGGGCTGGCAGAGCTCCTTCGCCTCTGCTGCAGGGCTAGGGGGTTGCACGGATCGAGGGTGGCACGGATCGAGGTTTATTCACGGCTAAGGGCTTGCACAGGGAGGGGTTTGCGTGGTTCTCCTGGGGGGAACCTCCGCTAATGGCTCTTCAGGACAAGGCGAAGCAGAAGCGAAGCTGGGCCGTGAGCACACGCGGCGTGCGCAGGCATCCCCGCGGCCCTGCCGGCCTCGCTGGAGCCACCAGCGTGCTCAGAGGGGCCAGGCTCTGCCACCTCCACCCACACGGATGGATTTTGCTCACCGGGATATCACTGGGGTCTGGGTGTACTTTTAGACAAGGCAAAAGGTGGTCCTGGGTGACCACAGACTTGTAGCATGAACGGTCTGGGGCTGTGCTACGGGGCTCAGCCTGCTCGATATCTAAGGTGGGTTGTGCCACAGGGCCAGGTCCTTGAAGCAGGGCAGTGACGTGGCCAGCTCCTGCTGAGCCCTTCCCGTGTGCAGGGTCTGGCCCCGTGTTGCCCGATGACTGGACGGGGGAGGCAGAAGATGCGCTCACATCTCAGAGAACTGACTCGTGCCGATGGGAGGACAGCAAATCGCTGCCTGTCCTGCTTTTAAGGCTGAGACCAAGTAAAACAGATCGGCCTCTGCAGAGCCAAACCCCGCGGTGCTGGCAGCAGGGATGTGTTCAGGATTAGGGTTAGCGACTAGCAGCAGAATCCTGAGCAAAGGACTTCCCCGTTTCCCCAGTGCTGAGCTGAAGGCAGGGGGGTTCTGCCTTGGTTTTGTCTTCTACTGATTAAAACCCCATCGCCGCGCATCCTCCCGGGACGCTCGATATCCCCCTGACCACCCTATGGACCAGACACTGCCTAGAAGCATTTTCTCTTCCCACGGCCACCCCGGGGGAAGGTGCGTGGCCATCCCGGGGTGGCCGTGGTCTGCCGCAAGCTCCTACCGCACAGACTGCAAGCTGCGAGACCAGCCGAGCTGCTGCCCTGTCTCACACAGCTCATACTCACCTGGAGAAAGAAGCCCCAGCAGAAAGCGCTGACGAATACGGCTGTCTAAATCCACATGACGGGAGCGGATAGACAGACTGGCTCTGCCTGGGATCGGGAAGAAAGAGTCTATAAAGTATCCACAGCTACGTGGCGTTTCCTAAAGATCCCCTTCGCTAAGGGCGCTCGGAGCACTGATGCCCCAGGAGCTCTGCCTGGTGGGATGCTCGAGGCGTCCCCTGGGCTCAAGAGGCACTGCGGGACTTGGGACTTTATTTGGGGAGAAGCTGGGCCTCCCTGCAAAGGTTGGAGCCAATTCTGACCCCGCTCCATCCCCGGTGCTGAGTAACACTGCGGCTTTATCCTGTTACAACGCCAAACGCGGAGCTGTGCTGAAGAATGGGGAGACGTTGCTGTTGCACAGAAGAAGGTGCTTAAAGAACACGGTCTGGTCAAAAAACAAAAGCCTGGCCCGAGTCTCTGTGCGAGGCACAAGAGGCTGTACGGTCACGAGCTGCACCAGGAGGATGCTCAAGCACGGGAACCTACCGGTGTCCGGACAGAAAGCACCTACTCTGCCCTTGTATGTGCTTCAGAAATGCTCTGCTTTCCCCAGCGCATCCTTTTAGGGGTGCCTGTCATTTTTAAACAAGCCGAAAGCTCCCTCCTACATTTCTTGTTGAAAGTGGTTTCATACAGGACACCGGGCATGTACCACACCTGGAGCTGGAAACTATTTTCGAGATAGATAGTAAAATAACTGCGCAGAAAGTTCCTCATTGTTCCCAGCAAGGGAAACCCCCCGGTTTTCATATGGAGATAGCTCAGAAATACCTTGGCTTGTTCTGCAAACCCGCCAAGAGATGCTCCCAGCCTAAAACTGCGCATGGAAACCGAGATGCTCAAGGATGAGGCGCTTAAACCCACCCCAACGCTTGTGCTCCTCCAGCCAGGCTGTGCCTAAGAGCAGCACCAGCTATTTTCAACTCTATTAAGCAAAAATAAGATCATTATCATTAAGTGGGGTGCCCTGCGAAGGACCGAGCTCTTGGATGCCAGGGATTCTTCAGGGCTAAAGACAATTTCTGCCCTGAAGAAGAACGACGAGTCAGGCCCTTGAGCCGCGCTGGAGGGGAAGGAGGTGTGTGTTTCTGCTGCTCACGGAGCTGCTGTGTCTTGGCTTGACCGAAATCTGCCGGATCTCTGTAGGAACGGCAGCCGAGGCGGCGGGGCTCTGTTTACACCCTGCCAGGCAGAAGCCCTCTCCCACCCCTTAGATGTCGGCGGGTATAAACACACCAGCAAACAGCCAAGTGCTACCACGCATCGGGAAACCGAAACAACCTTTGAAGTTGAAGGCGGCTGCCCCAGGGCTGAGAAAACACTCGGAGCTAATCCAGGAGTGACATGAGTTACTGCAGAGGCCGAGACAGTGGGACAGAAAAGGAGCCGGGCACTGGCGGCTCCAGCCAAAGTGAGTCCGATGTGCTAATTAATGCAATCGTAAAATCAATCCCCGATGCTTGGGAATGCACGATTGCAGCCCGCATCGCCCGGTGATGGGAGGGTGGCTTGGCAAAAGGACGTGGGATGGCCGTGGAGGGGCTGTCATGGCATTGCCGCCGCTCGGGTGAGTGATACGGCTCACGGGTTCCCACCTGATGTTTGCTGCCGGGCTCCCGTGAGCAAAACTCAGTTGACTGGACTCTCAGAGGCTTTTATCCAACTGTCATCCCAGCTAATTATGGAGAGAGTGATTGCAGTTCCTCCTCCCGAAGCGCTCAGTGAGAACAAGGCCTGTTTCTGCCCAGCTCATGGAGGAAAAGCTGCTTCCCACCCATGGCCACCCTGGTTTGGCAGTTGGCTTGATGGCACCAGCGCGGGCATCCCTGGCACGACCAGCCCTGGCACATGGTCCCTGCTGCCCACTGCCTCCTGCATGGGGGTCAATGCTGCCATGGACCTGCTGGCCTCTGGTGCTTCTGCACCACCCCCACCAAGGTGCTGAGCCTCGGCTGAGGACCGCACGCTTCAGGAGTGGGTTTGGGGCTCTCTCCATAAATTCTGGGCAGGCACAAGGACGAGCAAAGGCTCTGGTTACAGACACACGCGCTTCGAGGTGCCGCTCTCCGCTCCGCCGGGCTGTTTGTTGCTCTACCATATCTGCTCCATTAGTCACTAATGAACGTGTCTGACGAGGTTGCTGGAGGATGCCAGACCCGGCAGACGCTGGAGCAGCTCTCAGCCATCCAAACTCCCTCTGCCACCAACCGACCGACAAACCCTCTTTGCAAACCCAACTCCTCTCCCCGCCACGTGCCCAGGGATGCCCTTAACAGCATCCCACCCCCCGAGCGGACCCTGCGCTTGGCAAACCAGCTCCTTTCTCAGCCCCAACCATTGCTTTCATGTTACAGCACAGTCACCCCAGTACTTGTTTTTCCTGAGGATGAATCACATCATCTGAGGCGTTAAATCATCGCCCAAGAGTAGCAGATTTAGCACAGAAGGCAAAATCTAAGCTCTTTGAAGCCAAACGCTGTATCAAAGGGCCTCAGCCTCTGTTTCCTTGTGGTTAAAAATCTGGAACATGAAATTCATAAACAAAACAGAAGAAAAAGCTAACATTTTACTCGGCGTTCTAATACGCTTCGCCCCTCCCGTTTCGCAGTATGTCCTTGTACCCGGCGGTCTCCCCCGGGCTTTGCTGGGGTTTTATCAGCTGGCACAAGGGGGGGATCTGGCCACTTGCCCCCATCATCCCCCGCCCCACATTCTCCCCCCATCCTGGCCGCCCCAACCTGCCTCCTGCAGCCAGCAGCCTGCCCGTGAGCCTCTGCAAGATCCCTGCGTCACCGACCGGGATTAAAAATTAACCTGAAGAACGGTGATGCCCACGCAGCACCGCCTGCCAGACCTGCTCCGTCCGTGTGCTTACGACCATGGTGACAAAAGCCAGCGGCAGTGACCATGGAGAACACACCGGTGTGTTTTTAACTCGTGTCCCTGGGGCAGGCTTCCCGACAGCCTCCGCTTTGCGGGATGCTCCTCAGGGCTGGCCCACGCAGGGGGGACATTCTGGGGGGGGCTCCAGCTCACAGAGCCTCCTTCCCTGTCCCTCCTGGGGCAGATCTCTGCCACGATGTATTTTTTCCCTGTGTGTCAAACCCCGAGAAGCACCACGGCCCGGTGGATGGAGCATCTCAACAGATGACACCGTGCCAGCAGCACGCTCAGGGAAAGCACTGTTTGTGCTGAAAACCCCAGCGAGGGAGAAGATTACGTCCTACTCCAATAGAGAGGCTTTTGTTGGGATTAGGAGAGGCGGGTAGGAAGCTCTCCCTGGGTTTCACAATCCACGCAGGCAAGCTGGGGATGGTTTTGAATTGGGCAGGTTGTAACCCTGCGCCGGGGATGCCCCAGCCGGGACAAAGCCTTCAGCCTCTCCATGGATCTGCTCTCCACCTCTAAAACGGGGCTAAATCCAGCACGCAGGAGGGATGAAGCCAAGGTGAAAGCACCGCGGAGGTTTCGGAGAATGGCTGCGCGTGGTTTTGTTCAATGAAACACCCCCTGGACGGGGTGGCCGGGGGGCTGGGTGCTGCGCGAGGCTGAGCCCTCCACACTCACCAGCCCATCGACGGCGTGATCTGTCCGACTCCACCAGGAGGGAGGGGGTAGAAACCAGGGATGTCTGAGGTCTGGGAAGGACGGTGCACTCCTGGGACAAGGGAGAAGGAGATGAGTTGGAGCCAGCACCATGTTCCCCGGCTGACCCGGACCGCTCCTGACCTCCTGGCTGCTCCATCTACGGGCACTCCTGGGCAGCTGGGAATATCTATGAAATACCTGTCTGCAAGTGGCAGGATATTATAATTGCCTTTTTTATTGCTGTGCTTCTCTCTGTGGGGATGTGGTGGGCTGTCCATGTCGCTGTATAATCACAAATGCTTGTGGAAGAGGGTGGGGAAGGCAGCTCACCCCTGCACAAGCAGCATCCCTGCTCTGTGCTGCCCAACACCTTGCTCTGGTAAGGATTCTGTGCTCTGAGGGTGGTGAGACACTAGAACAGGTTGCCGTGTTCTACAGGGGCATTGTGGATGGTCCATCCCTGGAGGTGTTCAAGGCCAGGTTGGACGGGGCCTTGAGCACCCTGGTCTAGTGGGAGGTGTCCCTGCCATGGCAGGGGGGTTGGAACGAGATGATCTTTGAGGTCCCTTCCAACCCAAACCATTTGATGATTCGATGATTTGCTGGACTCTGGACATTCCTCTGCCCTTCCCAGAGAACCTGTGCTGATGGTCAAAGCTGTTCCTACACCCCCTTCCCATCATCATCCCCGGGACCCACCATGAGCAGCCAGCGGGGATGCTCCAGCAGGCACCACTTCTATCTCCATTTAAAACCATCCGAGTCCCCGTTCAAAGCAATTATTTCCTGGGCTCCGTGGGTGCCAGGGAACAGCAGAGGTGGGTACGGTGCCAGCTGGGAATTCACCCTTCGCACGGGGAATCCCTGCGTGAGCTTCAAAGCCGCTGGCACAGGCAGCACGGCCAGAGGAGACAGCCGCAGCATCTCTCCGTTTCTATCTGGACTTGAAAACAGCCCGTGGAGCTCCGGGGCTGCGGGTGGGACTCAGACAAGTGGCAAAAGCTGCCTCCAGCTGACCCCCGACTGGCAAACTGGAGGGGAGCTGGGGCTGAGCTCTGCCGCAGCATCGTGTAACACTGGCTGCTGACGAGCCTCGGCCAAAAAAATCGTGTGCAGAGATTGTCCGGCAGCTGCTCTGGGCAATAAATTCACGGAGTAAATGTATTAGCTGCACGCAGCTTGCAGACTCCGAACTCTGGATTATCCCCCTCGGTGTATTAGTGATAAATTATTAATTAGGAATGACACCAACACATTCCAAGCATCGTATGAGGAGTTAGCTAAATAAATACATAACTGAACTGAAAGGAATATGGAACTTAGTATAAGAATTCACCTAAGCCGGGCTTAAGTGGGATGCAGCAGCCCGCTGAAGGTCAAACAAAACCAGGAGCCGCGTTAGGCAGCTGCCAGGATTCCCTGAGATCTGGACTTCCAACAAGAGAAGTTGCGTAAGCCAAAGCACAAGTTATTCTCGCTGGCCCAGTGGTTGGGGCACCAGCCACTGACTCAGAAGGTCCTGCTTGTACTTCCTTGTCTGTGTGTCCTTGGGCTACTGCGAAATACTTTAAAGGGATGCTGTGAGAATGAGTACGATGGTGACTCTCAAGCGCTTAGGCTGGGTGATAATGGGAGATATTTCAGCGATGAAAATAGAGATAGGACACATCCAGAATGAACGGGGAAGGAAACCCTCCCCCCAGCAGCGCAGGGACGGGGCATGCAAAGCTGATCACAGCTGCACCACAGAGGCAGGTCCCAGCTGAGGATGATGGTCTGAACTTCTCCTCTTTGCCAGGGGAGGTTTAGGTTGGATATTGGGAAAAATTTCTTCACCAAAAGGGTTGTCAAGGGCTGTCCCAGGCTGCCCAGGGCAGTGGTGGGGTCCCCATCCCTGGAGGGGCTTCCAAGCCGTGGAGATGTGGTGCTGAGGGACATGGGTTAGTGGTGCCCTGGCAGTGCTGGGTTAATGGTTGGACTCGATGATCTTGAAGCCCTCTTCCAACCAAAACGATTCTATAAACGGGACCCGGGGGTCTCTGGCACGGACAGACTCCCCCTGCCTCCGACCTCAATGTGCGGGCTAAAAGGATAACGAGAGGCTGGGAAGTGCCTGCACTGAGGATGCAGCCAGAGGACAGCTTCCCAGAATTACCCACCCACCGCAGAGATGAATGCTTAGGGACTACTCCACTGCCAACTGTAGCCTCCACGGAGGGATACAACCAGCTCAGCCCCTGGGTGAGCTGCTCCTGTATTGCTTAAAGCTTTCAGGGAGTCCCTGGAGGCAGCTCACTTGGGGGGGCTTCTGCGCTCTGCAAGACATCTGCAAAGGCAGCGTGAAGGAAGGTGTGTGGGGTCACCTTCCCAGGAGACACGGAAATCTGCACGCTTCCTCTCGAGATTTGGAAATCTGCCATCAGCTGAGCTTTTAATAGGTTTATTTTTGTTAACTCTTCATATTTTTCCGCTGAGTTTTACTATGCTCTGGTGCCTGACAAGCAGTGTGCTGGCTGGAAGAGAACCAGGATGTGCCTGACACAGGACCCAAATCCCCCATCAGCGTCCCTGACGAGTCCGGAACGTGGCCTCCAGGTTCAGACCAGGGATACTTCATCACATCCTCCAGCCAAGAGCATCTTCAAAGCCTCATCGCTTTAGCAATGATGTTAACTCAGCAAAGCCGATGTCTCTAGGACAGTTTGGATCATTCTTGGGTCATCCCTTGCCCAAATGACAACAGCTGGTTTGTGCCTCTGTTCTCACACTGATGGGCTCTGATGGACCTGGAATCCCTTCACAGAATCACAGGACGGTTTGGGTTGGAAGGGACCTCAAAGATCATCTAGTTCCAACCTCCCACTAGACCAGGTTGCTCAAGGCCCCATCCAACCTGGCCTTGAACACCTCCAGGGATGGAGCATCCACAGCTTCCCTGGGCAACCTGGGCCAGTGTCTCACCACCCTTCCTGAATGTAGTTTGACACGGAACTGCAAATTTGCTCTCCTTGACATGAAATCAATGCCAGGTTTGTGCAAAAGCCTGGGTTGTCCCAACAGACGTTGGAAAATTCTGTTGCACCAACGTAAGGCTGAGAGAAGTTTGATTTTACACTCAGCTTGCCAGTAACCCACGAGGAGTGATGGGTGAATTCCTGTGCACGTACCTATATTTTACAGTTCAGGGTTTAGCCTCTACCTATTGTACTTTCCTCCGTAGCCTCACGAGCTGATTGACGTGTCCTGGACTCACACACAAACCCAAAGAGCCAAACCATGTGACAGCCACATAATCAATTCAACAATCCCCTTAGCTATCAGACACCGATCCTATTTAGTCAAAATATTTCCTGTTTCAAGCATTTATTTTCTCAAAATGACAACCTGACAACAGTTTGGGTATGAGTCAAAGGAAAGATTACTTTCCATTTTCTGGTTGACTCTTACGCATCATCTCACAGGCTCTGGTCTGGTCTCAAGCTACAGGACAGCTTGTACAGAGAGCTGAGCACGCTTCACCAGCAAGGTTGGCACTTTCGAGATCAAACTCCTCTTGACCAGGATGACAAAGCATTGCCAATAAGCTAAAGAAACTCCTACTGCTAAGCAATGCCCCAGTTGACCCAAGCGCTTGAGTTGGATTTGGGACCAGGAAGGTGACAGCCCTGATCTAAGTGGTCTCCAGCCCTGTCCCCCTCCCACCACGCAGGTCCCCAGCGGTGGCATTACCTTGTTTCTGGTTGATGTCGGCGGGCAAGTGGGGCGAGTGGGAGCCGTGGCTGAAATGGTCGTTGCTGTACGGGATGAGTGGGGTGAGCGGGTGGACTCCGTGGGACGGCTGCACGACGGGAACTTTGTTGGACTGCAAGACACAAGGAGGGAGAGGGCTCAGAAGTTGTCAAGCTCCGTGAGAAAAGAGGGCCAGTGCCCTCTGCAGTCCCGTCCTTGTGATTAATAAAAGTCCCCAGTGACTCTCAAGGGCAAGGCAGAAAATGCCCCTGGCTACTTAAATAAGCTCCAGAACATCCTACAAGAAAAATCCAAAAACCAAGCAGTGACAACTGCCCGAGACGATCGCATGGGTGGGTGGAAACCAGCACAAATCAACATGAAAACTTCAAACCTGAGAAGAACTTTTTTCGTTCATTTCCAGTATCTTTTATTCCAGGATGAACGCTACAAGCATGTTACCGGATACACCGCTCTTGTTTTCTGCCTCCGGCTACCACAGGGTCTAAGTCTGGACTTTCACACCCTGCACATTCACTCTGAAAGCCACACTTGGGCTTTCCTACTATGTCTTTGAAAATGTGACATGGTCACCAGCAAGCCCCCAGGCCGAAATCCCTCTTGGTCCCATCTCCAGGGCTGGGAGAAGGACTGGAAGGAGCCAAGACAGTGCTGGGGATGCAACAAACCCAGGAAAGCGTAGCAAAGAAAAATCTCATCTCCTTTTGCAGCTCCTCCTGGTTCCACGTGGCGAGGCCATCAGAGCCCAACATCTTTGTAAAAGGTGCTTTTTTGTGAACACTGCGTGTTGGAGCAGAGGGAGGGGAACCTGTTCAAAAGAGCTGTAAGGAAAACACACGCACGCTGCTGTCTGCAGCCAGCCTCCTCGCCTCGAGCATCTCAAGCTGCTCCCGACATGCCCGGTTTCGCCCATGGTTGCCTTTAAACCCAAACTGTCTTTGCCATGGTGGTGGATTGTTAGGATTTCTCCCAGATAAATCCAGAAAGAGAAACAGGACAGAGAGCACCCCAAAATGGAGAGAAAATGAGAATGCAGCAGGTAGGGCAGCTCCCCAGGGGCTAGGAGCTCTAGGACACCAGACCTCTTGTGTCACACCAGGACATCTACGGATGATTTGCTGCGTGACTTTTGACAAGTCATTTACGGCCTCTGGACTTGATTCACCGGTGCCTTTCTCTTCGGTAATGATTTTGCTCAGGAAGAATACGCACGAAACACCCTTTGGTGGAGGTGGCACAGCCGGACCCGATGGCTCTGGAGGACTTGTCCTGGACCTCTCCCTGCTGCTCCAAGCTGCTGGCACAGCAGCCCGAGAGCCCTGGGCAAGTCCTGCGATTTGCATCCCTGCTCCAAGGAGGAAACCCATGGAGCGGAAAGGAAAACAGACCCACAGAGATGCTGCTTTACATCTGCCTTTCCCACAAAGGTTTGCTCATGCAAATAAAACCCGAGAGGCACGCGGGTTTGCCGTTAAGAATGAATGAAAACCCGCATTCCTGCTGCTTACCAGGCGTAGATTTACTGCGTACGGCGGGATACTGGGAATGTAACCCCGCTCCCCAGCACAAACTGGTGGGGGACAGGTGGTCCCTGTGTGCCGTGTGGTTTTCCCATCGAGAGCAGCGCTGGGCTGGCTCCTGCTTCCTGAAAATGTATATTTGGAGCTCTGAGCTTTCACTATTCTTGCCCATGAAATGAGATGAAGAATAGATTTTCAGCGATTTTTTCTAAAATTAACTCTGGTCGAGCTTATTTAAGAGCCAGAAAACTTAAATTAGGGATATGCAGTTCTATGTGTGCGCTTCCACATGACACTGGAGCAGAACGAGCTCGATGCTGAGCTGTTTTGAAAACCTCAACTTAAGCACTTCTGCTGTTCGAAGCGGGGCAGGTCCTTCCTTCCCATTCGCACCACGCCTGATCCCAAGCGCAGCCCCGTCCACCAGCCAGCCTCGCTGCCTGCCGACTGTTAACAGCTTTCGGAGCAACGACAGAAGACACAGACCACTACAAAGGCAGTTGAACAGTCCCGATGCTGTTCCACAGGATACCTCAACAGTGCAAAGCACAGGGCACGTGTGGTCACAGCAAAGGCACGGGCTGTCCCCCTTCCCTATCAAAGCAGAACGCGGGAACTTGGTGGTGCAAGAGGTTGCAGCTCAGTTACTCAGATTTTCCACCAATTCAGGTGGGAAATAAGATGTTGCACCAGTTAGAAGAGCTGGCCTTCCCCGTGCCTCTTCCTTACTTGCACTTGCCTCGCTCAGAAACTTTTCTGCTACTCTTTGAAGTCATAAAGTCACTTCAGGACTTGGTCTAGTGCTCATGGTAGTGTTGGGTTGACGGTTGGACTTGGTGATCTTAGAGGTCTTTTCCAACCTTAATGATTCGATTCTATAAGAAGCTGGTGGGGAAGGATGCTCAGGAGAGAGGCAAGACAAAAATTTCTGCAAGCAGCTATTCATTCCCCACCCGCTTCCTCCATTGGAGAGTCTGTTACAGGAACTTGTCTCCCAGATGGAACCAACCAAGGGAAGAAGGAGATGTTGCACAAAGATCCCACAGAGAAGACTCTGGCGTTGATCCCCAGTTTAACCACTGCAGCTGCTAATGGTCATGGTCCATGGCCACGTCTGCAGCTCCTGGTCTTCCCCAGATGTTCTGTGGCCGCCGCAAGCATCTTCTCTCTGAAATCATACCTCGTTTATAGAAATCTGTATGACAGAGAAATGCTATCGGTTCCTCTTTTGCACAAGGTCTAGATTTAGTTCCTGCAAATCAGCTGCAGCACATGAACCTTGAAGAGGCTTTTCAAAGCCTGAACTTATCAGCTGACAACGTTCCATGTCATAAAACTAACCTGATGTGAACGTTTGCTGCCGAGCAGAGCGACCAAATGCGAGAGCAGCTGGCTGGGTGTCCTCTCAGCAGCTCCCCTGGGAGGATGCGGGGTAGTGGTGGCTGGGACATCATGGGGATGTGCTGCGGTTTGGTGAAGCATCTTATTGCACCTTCTCCCCAGAGCTGTCTTTCAATACAGCTCAGAGCAGCGGTGACGGAGCAGCTCGCTACCCACCTCCCCAGCAACGCCGCTGGTGCCCAGCGCCACAGCCCCAACCCCAAGTCACCTCCCGTCCTTCGGCAGCGATGGGGGGACATGAAAGGGCTCTGGGGACAGCTTTGTCTCACCTCTCCCAGCACGGCCCTTTGAGGGCAGGTTGGGGAATGAGCTGTGCAGCCACGGCCTCGCTACAGAAATGAAGAGGTGCATTTACAGCAACACCAGCACGGTATTTCCAGAGGGGACGGAGCAGCACAATGGGTTTTGCAAGCTCAGGGGGATTTTTTTCCCCTCTCAAATTTGCTAAATTGCAACGCTCCAGGGTGCCCATCTCCCTGGTGAGTGATGGGACCCCCACTCGGGTCCTCGTGTGCCAGCAGCCGATGCCGCTGGGTGCTGGAGCAGGCACTGAAGCTCAAGTCCATCATCTCACCAGCATTGATCAGTTGAAAATAGTTAAAGAAAAAGAAAAACTGAGGGAAAAAGCTCCAGTCCATCATCTCAACAGCACTGATCAGTTGAAAACAGTTAAAGAAAAAAAAATACTGAGGGAGAAAGCTCTCACTTTGATGCAAGGAGTGACTTTAATAACTAGAGGTAATTGGATGAGCAAAGAGAAAACACAGTTGCATTAATTATTAAGAAAGACTAATTGTTGGCAAGGCAAAATTAGGAGACCTCACCGCTCACACATGGGTGTCTGGCTGCGAGAGAAGCTCGAGGCTAGCTAGAAAACTCTCCTTCTGCTGAGCACACACAAACGCAGAAGGTCTTGTGCATGAGGAGCACTCTCATGATCAGAGCTGACGTGCTATTTGGCTCCAAGGGGCCTGATCAGGCTCAGCATCCTTGACTTCACTCCCATCCCACGTTGGGACCCTTGATCCAAGAAGGACATTGAGGGGCTGGAGCGTGTCCAGAGAAGGGCAACAGAGCTGGGGAAGGGTCTAGAGCACAGGTCTGGTGAGGAGTGGCTGAGGGACATGAGGGTGTTGAGCCTGGAGAAAAGGAGGCTCAGGGGAGACCTTCTGGCTCTCGACAACTCCCTGAAAGGAGGTTGGAGCCAGGTGGGGTTGGGCTCTTCTCCCAAGGAACAAGCAACAGGACAAGAGGAAATGGCCTCAAGTTGCACCAAGGAAGGTTTAGGCTGGACATTAGGAAAAATGTCTTCCCCAGATGGGTTGTCAAGCCCTGGAAGAGGCTGCCCACGACAGTGGTGGAGTCCCCATCCCTGAAGGGTTTGCAAAGCCGTGGAGATGTGGTGCTGAGGGACATGGGTTAGTGGTGACCTGGCAGTGCTGGGTTAACAGTTGGATGCGAAGATCTTGAAGGTCTCTTCCAACCAAAACAATTCTACGACTCTTTTGTGGCCAGGGCTGCAGCGTGCTCTGGCCATGGGCAGCTGCTGGGTTGTCCACGCTACCAGGATGGTGCTGGTTGATCAGAATTATAAACTAGGGTTTTTTTTAAACAAAATGTGGGTTTTTCATTAGAAAATGGTGAGAGATTGCAATCAAACATTTTCTGGAAAGCACCTCATGTTAGCAAGTATTTTGACTCATTTTTTAAAGACAGGTCTATTTAGTTGTGACATGCTAAAAATGAGTAGTTTTACTTTGCTGGCTTGACAGAGGATCTTTCTTTTAAACTTTAAAGGTAATCTTAGCAAAATGTAGCACAGAAAGTCAAAAGTCAAAATTTGGGTGAAATTAAAAAATTTCCATTATTGGCAAAACTGTCTGGGTTTTTGAGATCATCAAGTCCAACCATTAACCCAGCACTGCCAGGTCACCACTAAACCATGTCCCTCAGCACCACATCTACACAGCTTTTAAATCCCTCCAGGGATGGGACCTCCACCACTTCCCTGTGAAGCCTGGTCCAGCTCTTGACAACCCTTTCAGTGAAGAAATTTTTCCTAATATCCAGCCTAAACCTCCCTTCGTGCAACTTGAGGCCATTTCCTCTTGTCCTGTTGCTTGTTCCTTGGGAGAAGAGACCAACCCCACCTGGCTCCAACCTCCTTTCAGGGAGTTGTCAAGAGCCAGAAGGTCTCCCCTGAGCCTCCTTTTCTCCAGGCTCAACACCCCCATGTCCCTCAGCCGCTCCTCACCAGACCTGTGCTCTAGACCCTTCCCCAGCTCTGTTGCCCTTCTCTGGCCACGCTCCAGCCTCTCAATGTCCTTCTTGGAGTGAGAGGCCCAAAACTGATCTCAGGATTCGAGGGGCAGCTTCACTAGTGCTGACAAGAGAGGGGAGTTCAGATCACACCAGACAAATACAGGAGCTCACCTGACAAGGCTGATCTTGACCTGCCCTGGTGTACCCAGGTACAAAGCATCCTTCCATCAATAACCCCTTCTCAGTTTTGGTGAGTGTTTGTTTTTAGGGCAAAGTCCTATAAATGATGTAAGAAAGAAACTCCTATTTTACAGATTTCCCATATGTTTGAAATAGTAGAATGAATTTAAGAATTTCTTCTCACTCTACAGAAGTCAGCCCTAAGGCCCCAGGAGATGCACCAGCCAATTCTGAACATTCATTATCACCTTCCCCCCCAAAAAAGATCGATCAGTCACAGCATCACCTGCCTCCCAACTCTGAGTGGAGAAAACTCCACTCAAGTTTCTTCCAGAGGATCCCTGGACATCTTAATCCTGCTGTGCCACTTCTGTATGGGTTCTTCAGAAGATGCTATTCTGAAATGAGAGACTGTGCGTTTGCAGATGAGCCACTTGGGGATTCATCGCAGGAATGTGGCTTCAGCGTTCAGGCTCCAGCTGAGAACAACTTCTGCAGAGTCAGCCTCAGAGACGTGGGGTGTTCCCAGCTGATGGGGACCCCCAACATATTGAGGACCTCACAGGCATAGGACACCTTACATACAGGACCCAGAACACGTGGGAGGCTGCAGGCATGGTGGGTCCCACAGGGGATCCCAACCACGTATGGGGTGCTCTCCACACAGGGGACTCTCTGCACATAGAGGAACATGTACATGAGGACCCTGCAGGCCAGGGAACAGGGACCGGCTGTCAGGACCACGCACGGCACCAGCATACGTGAGGTCCAGCACCTTTGGGGATGTGACTCCAAGGGGTGCTGCGCTCCCCGTGACGGATAACGGGGTGCTGCCTGCTCCTTGCATGAACCTCAGCTCCCAGCCACCAAACACACGCCGCTGGTGCAAAACCACGAGTTAACACCCTGAACAACCCAAATCCCTGTGGTCAACCCAAAACCAGAGACGAGCCTGCAGAAGCTCCCACACTATGGGAGCCACCATCCATCCTGGCAGCCGCTCCATGGATGCAGAGGAGTTGGCAGGGAGAGGAAAGCCCTAGAACCCCTCTGTGATGCCCAGAGCCAGGCATCCCCATCACCCCAGGCCATGCCGGCCCTGGCAGCAGCCTCCCAGGCGAGGGAAGGCTGGAAGCACCCCGGGGGGGTGCAGGATCCGTCCCCAGTGACACGGTGGCACAGAGCGCCTGGCGCACGAGCCGGCGGCTGGGAGAGCGCTGTGGTTTCCAGCCTCGCCGGGGAGCCGAGCCGCGGTGAGGCGAGATTAGTCACGTCACTTTCAAATTTTCCCACATCGCCGGCCCCAAAAATAGCGAAATGAGAAAGCCGTGGGCCAGCTCGGCGGCGGCCGGCGCGGGGCGAGGGGCCTGGCCGCGGGACGGCAGCTCGGGCTGGCAGTTATGCCACGTTGACGGTTGTCACCACCAAGGCATGGGGTGGTTTTGGCAGCCCGAGAGCCCCATGCCACTGGTTGGGCCACGTGTCCGGCTGCTGAGAGCAGCTCCCCGGATCCAGACCTGGCTCAGAGAAGGCAGATGTATCCATCTGATGATGAGGATCTGGGGTGAGCTCTGAGCATCTCTGCCCTGCGCCGGGTACCACCGGGGTGGCAGCCCTGGGTGCAGCACACGTGCTGCAAACTGCCGGCCGGCCCCAAGCTGCCCCAAATGCGTTTGCTCCGACGTCACTTCTCAGAGAGGGTGAGATGAGTTGATGCTCCAGCTATGAAAAACAAAACCTACAAAGTTTTGCTGTTGCTGATTCAATGAGGAATTAATTCCTTTTCACGGCAAAATTAGTCATCGTGCCACAGAAAGAAAGGTAGAAGGTCAGGCTGCACCGAGCATGCACCGAGCCTCCTGCTCTTTATCCAACGATCCATCCAAATGACCAAATTATTAGGGACATAATTAGGGACATGATTAGGTACATCCCGCAGCATCAGATCTGCTCCTGGGGGGGGGCTCACGGGGCGACGCTGTCATTTGGGGCACTCGGGAACCTGGAGGCCATCACTCAAACCCAGCTCCGCACCCTCGCAGGGCACCTCCAGGTTCTGATAAAATGCCTCAGACCATGTCAGCGGACACCTCCACCTTGTTCCCCCCTCGTGCTGCACCAGGAGATGCTGCAATAAAGGATCAGCCCCGGTACCCGCTGCAGACCGTTATCGGCAAGCGCCGGGGCCGGAGCCCTTGGCAGCCCGCAGCCGAAGGCAGCGTCGACTCATTTCTCATCTCAGCACGCTTTTTTTCTCTTTTCTCACTTTTGCTGCAGTCACATCGCCCCAGCCCGCTGCCGCAGCAGAAAGGAAACAGGGAAAGTTAAAGCCACCCACACTCAGGCACTGCCCTCGCCCAGCACTCCTCCAGCTAAGCCAAATTTTAGCAGCAGCAGCATCTCCCTGGCCCCTGCCTGGACCTTGGTCACCCAGCATGGTGGGCTGGAGCTGGCCTCCACCCTCAGCACCACCAAGGGTTCCTCCAAGGACCAGAAGACCACACCTCTCATGACCAGAAGAGCCCCACTGCCCTGTGCACCCCATCTCTGGCTGGCCCAGAGATGGTTATGAGCAGCAGGCAGACAAAGAGGAGGGCAATAAAAAATTTTAAAAAATTAATTTTTGCATTTGACTGTACATATGATTGCAGCAAGGAGATGATGGATTTAAGATACACGTCGCACACACAGGGAAATACTGTCCTTGCTCACGTTTTTATCCAAATATCCTTCTCTAGAGACTTTCAAAACCTGCCTGTATATGATCCTGGGCACCCTGCTCGGGGTGACCCTGCTTCAGCAGGGGCATTGGAGGAGATGATCTCCAGAGGTCCCTTCCAGCCCCCACCGTGCTGGGATTCTGGGGTTGTCCTTGCTCAGGTTTTTATCCCTGCACTCTAAATTTTGGCGTTGATGGAGCATTCATTCCCTCAACCCTTCCCTTTCCTTCTGATTTCTTTCAGCTTCTTTAAAATCCAGTTCTGCTTTGAAAATGCCAACGAGGCACCTGAGCAGCCCTCCTACTTTTTGCACGTCGAAGGGGATGTGCTCACCTTAGCGACCAAACTCAGCTCCCCTGATGCTGACTCTCCCCTGCAACCGGGATGAGCATCACAGCACCAAGCATCACTGGGGTACTAGGGGACAAGTTCCCTGGTTTTTAACACCTTCCACACCCCAGCACTCAAGAGAGGTGGCCGAGCTCCAGACACGATTGGGACAAATAGAGGAAAAGAACTTCAAAACCTTTAAAAAGTTCTCAGTGACCTTCTGTGCTGCTGCTGGTTTCTGTTTTTAAGCAATGATGGTTATTATTTTGAAGTTAAACTCTGCAGGGGAAATCGCTGAGCTTCTCATCGTTTACGGGCACAGGAAGAGCCGTTTCACTTCTCAAGTATTTATCTTCTAAGAGAAAGATGTAGGTGGTTCTTCATGACAATTAAAAAAAAAAAAAGGCATGGAAAAATAAAAGATCAAACATCCCTCTCAGAGGCTGCGCTCTTACAACGACAGGGGACAAGCGTGGGGGCAGTTACACCCCATATCAGAGAAGAGAAACCCCCTGAAAAATGAACTTTTGGCATCACCACCCAGTGTTTACAGTCACATTCGGCACAAGAGCCACCTCACTCCAGAAGCCTCCTCAACCACGCAGAAAGTCCCCTCGCGCGACACTCGCCTCGCTCGGGAAATGCTGCTACTGCGACGCTCAAAGCAGCGATTTCCTCCCAAACTCCTGGGCGATGTAACGGCGGGGCTGTGGCATCCCCCAGCTACCTCCCCGGCTCTGCAACACCCATCCCTGGTTATTGACTCTCTCGTGTTCTGGGCTACGGAGGGGAAAAAAAAGATCTCCGTCCCCTTCGTGCTACGTGGTTCTGCGAATTTGAATCAAAAGCTGCAAACCCTGGAGTTACCGGTAACACTTGAGATGTAGCTTCGAAGGAGAAGGCACTTACTTGACCTGCGAAGGCTGATAATATCTGACCTCCTTTATTTTGGCTCCGCTTCTCAAAGATGAGCGGTCGGTCTGATACCCAGAATTAATCAGGAAAATGTCCAAGGGGGCAAGGGAGGAAAGCAAAATAAAAGCATGATACAGAGCAAGGCTTGCCCATCAGTAAGGCTCGAGACACCGTTTCCAAAAGGACCAGAGATGTCCACCTTGGCTTGCCCGGCTTGTGGGCATCACCGGGAGCAGCCAAACCTCAGGGTGCAAAGGTTTGGTGAAAACCAGAGGCTTTGTGCCACGAGAGCCTCATCCCGATCTGAGGACACAGATGGCTTGAGGGTTTTTCACCGGTTTTGAGAAAATCCCAGCCCTAGCTGGGTCCTGGACCCAAACCGAGGTGGCTTTGATGCTGGGTTGTCACATCCCTCCCCATCAAGGACGCGCTGCAGCAGCGGATGGAAAATCCTGTCAGGTTTTTGGGTGCATCTGCCAGTGAACCAGCCCGACAGGAACCCTGCAGGTGTCAGTGCCGCCCAGTTTGCTGGAGGCAAATGTTTGCTCACACGTTGCCTGGGAATCAGGAGAGGGCTTCCGCCTGCTCAGCTGGGTTTTCTTTTCTTTCCATTTAAAACAAAACCAGAACCAGCCCATGTACTTGAGGGAGCGCCGGGGAGTTAAAACACAAACAAACTCTGAGGTGATTTAAGGCGTTTCGATTCTCCAGGCGTCAGAGGGGGTGAAGTGCTGCAGCGGTGCAGTGGCATGGCCACCATGGGTGACACCATCCTGCTGGTGACACCACTGTCACCCCGGGACCTGGACAGGTGACCTGTCACGGGACTTTCGTCCCTGTTTCTAGGCTTGGGATGGGATGGGATGGCTGCCAGCCCCTCCTGGCAGGCACTGTACTTCCCAGAATCACAGAATCCTTTAGGTTGGAAAAGACCTTTAAGATCATCATGTCCAACCATTAACCTAACTCTGCCAAGTCCACTGGTAAACCATAGCCCTCAGCACCACATCTCCACGGCTTTGAAAAATGTCCATGGATGGGGACTCCACCACTGCCCTGCGCAGCCTGGGCCAGCCCTTCACAACCCTTTCAGTGAAGAAGTTTTTCCAAATATCCAACCTAAACCTTCCCTGATGCAACTTGAGGCCGTTTCCTCTTGTCCTATCACTTGTAACTTGGGAGAAGAGACCGACCCCACCTGGCTCCAACCCCCTTTCAGGGAGTTGTTGAGAGTGAGAAGATCTCCTCTGAGCCTCCTTTTCTCCAGGCTCAACACCCCCAGGTCCCTCAGCTGCTCCTCAAAAGAGTTGTGCTCTAGATCCTTCCTCAGCTTCACTGCCCTTCTCTGGACACACTCCAGCCCCTCAATGTCCTTCTTGGAGTGAGGGGCTCAAAACTGATCCCAGGATTTGAGGTGTGGCCTCACCAGTGCCAAGTACAGGGGACAATTTTATCTACTCTATTGTACTCTATTCTATTCCATTCTGTTCTGTTCTATTCTATTCTATTCTATTCTATTCTATTCTATTCTATTCTATTCTATTCTATTCCATTCCATTCCATTCCATTCCATTCCATTCCATTCCATTCCATCATTCCATTCCACCCTATTTCTTTCTGCTAGTCTCCAAGCTCAGCTTCAAGGGGGTTCTCACCACGCGAGAACGTCCCTGCTTGAAAAAAAGACAACAAATCAAAAGAGTCTCACCCCATCTGAAAGTAAATCCCCCACTCGGTGACGGTGCTGTGAAAAAAATAATAGTAATAGCAGTAATAATAATAACAATAATAATGATACCATAACGCTGCTGACTTGTTCAGAGAGAGCTTTCTCCCGTTGCGTGCGACCGCCGAGGTCACGCACTTACACAGCATCAGGCGACACCACGAGAAGATCTTTCAACATGTTGGAGGCCATGGCCAAGCAGATGCCACCAGCTTCTTAATAGATAAGACGATACAACCGGGGATGGTAATGTGTAATAGTTATCACTGTTCTCGGGTACGCATTTCCCTGCTGGGGTGAAATCCTTCGATATTTATACAGATATTAAGCGCATTTCCAACACGGATGGCCAGGAGTGAATGAACCGCGGCTACTCCGAGTCTCCTCTGGGGTCTCTCTCAGACCATCCCATAGCATCGCTGCTACGTCTCTCCCACCCTAGCATTCATTTTTCCAGCCAGCCGTGAAGCCCACGGGGCGAGGGCTGGGGTGAGGGGCATCCCTCCCCACCGGGATCCTCCAAACCCACGGGGCAAGGCAAGGGGAGAGCTGCCCGCTGCCC
Organism: Eurystomus gularis; assembly: GCA_013400335.1. Lineage (NCBI taxonomy): Eukaryota > Metazoa > Chordata > Aves > Coraciiformes > Coraciidae > Eurystomus > Eurystomus gularis. The sequence goes on from VZZY01016453.1 coordinate 97,699, forward strand.
GGCTCGGAGCCGCCCTCGTGTTATCCTCATCTGTGCCTGCACTTATTTCCCAGTTTCCACGAGGAAGGGCTCTCTGGAGGACGCGGAGGGAAGATAATCCCTTCCTGCGGAGCCGGAGGGATGCGGTGTGGACACCCTGCAGCTGTGAGGCGATAGCAGCTTTCCTTGTTGCTCACTTTCAAGGGTGACATGTTTACAAAGAATGCTACAGCCGCTAATCCTGGATGATACCCCGTGTCTGCCTGGGAGAAATCCTAATTTTCTTGATAGGAGGAATTAGTTCCTTTAATGCTTAATACCCCTTTTTTTCCTCTGAAAGCAAGCAAGCGTTATTGTGCGGAGTGGAATAAACATTTTAATTAAAATGTGGAATTTATCTTCCAGTTGGAATTTGTACGAGCCCCCGACGATACGTCAAACCCCGCTTTTCCATTTTGAATCTTTCTCTGATCTCTTAATGCGAGTGGCTGAATTAAAACCTGGGCTTGGTGGATTTGCATCTAATTTAGAGAGCAAGGGAAATTAATAGGGAATTGAATGGTTTTCTCCTCTGCCCATCTGATGTTTTTACCAGATTAAAAAGAGTTGATTTTTTTTAATGACTGTAAAAATGCATTAAATATTATTTAACCTTTCTGCGTCGGGGGGAGGGAAGCAGACTAAAGAAACAAACTTATACATATGGTAATGAACGCCTCGTATCGTGGGAAGCAAATATCATTGTAATTAGGATTAGAAAGGAATCCTAATTAATCTTGTCCTGCCACTTGACTTTCTAGAAGTTCCTTAAATGTTACCTCCAATGAGATGTAAAACAAGGAGCAGTTTAAAGGCTCGCTATAGCTAATCCCTGCACACAGCGGTGAGGAGATGCCATGGCCGTGGACACCAGTGGCACGAGGCGACGGCTCCTTGAGCAACCCGGCCAATATTTAGGATGGAGTGGTCTGATCCTGGCACGTGAGATGGAGTCAGACTGAAGAGGAACACGCAGCTCTGCTGCCTAAATTTCCTAATTCCCCATGATGAGCTGGGTAACGAGGTAGCAAACCAAGAGACATGAGATGTCCCAAGTACCACAGCAACCCCCAACTCCATACAGACATCTTTTCAGATCTTCTGCCATGGTTTTTTTTTGTCACTACTGTCTAAATAGTCTACTTGGCAATACCTACGGGGCTCATTTTCAGAATGGGACTCAAGGTAAGGGATGGGAATAAAGGAGGAGACTTCAGTGCTGAGCCATCCCCACCCCATGCCTCGATTTAATCTTCTCTGCGCTCACGATGATAAAGATTATCTACCGTGCTGGCATTAACTCGTACATATTTTACCTTGGCTCTTGTCATGTGTCATCAAATCCTGTTTTTCAGGTATTGAGATTCATAGATTGAGTTGCATAAGATTTTACTACGGGAGCGGATGGTCATGAGATTATTTTCATCTTTGGGGTTCTGTATGGAAAATAGCTGCTAGAGAGCTGGTTTCCAAACTTCAGACCCTGGCTGAAGCTCTCATTTTCTACATACAGCTAATCACAGTGCCATAACTGGGTATTATAACTCGGACCAGGAAGGAAAACCAGCAAACTTTATGCTTATGCTAAGTAATAAATCACAAATGAATCCTGCTACAACTAGGTTGGCTTCTCAGCATATTTTTTCCAAGAGCTGCAATAAGTTTTTGGCGGTGGCTTTATGAGAGCAACTGTAAATAACAGCCCGGGAATAACGCAGTTAGTACAGACGCGAAAAATGTTCACTTCGAAACCAGAGACCACACAAAATGTGCCTGGTCTTGGATTTCATTTTAACCCAGGCTGATCAAAAGTTCACAAGGCAGGACTGATCAAAGGCTTCCCGCTGAAAAAATGAGAAACTCACAATTTCGTATGGTTTTGATGAGAAAAATAATTGATGAAACTTTGCTCTTTCAACTTGGTTTTGCTTTGAGTTTGGGGTTCCTCTGAATACAAGAAGCAATGGGAGTGAACCTGCAAGGATTGAAATCTTTTAGTTTTAGCGATCCAGTTCTTACTATGGGAGCTCTCCATCTGTTCCAGGGATGCAAGGGGTCGGGGATGTATTATTATGGCAATTATTACTTATATAAATATACATTATATGTATTTATTCTTGATTATTATTTATTTTTGTCAAAAAAAAAATCAAGTCACGGAAACTACAACTCTTCTTAGGGTGCACCTTCACCCAAGTTTTGTTCCGAGAAGTTTTAAGTCCAGGACAGAGTTTTGAGCCACCTCCTGCTCAATGCTGTTGCCTTCCTGGGATGTAGAAGACCCAGACACAAGCCATGCTCCTCCTGAATCTTTCTTTTTCTTTTCATGCCCAACATGAAAACCACATTGGCCAACCACGAAGAGGGTCCTGGTGGCCCAACCCCAACTGGGGAGAGCAGCCCGAGCGTGGTGGCTGGAGGCACGTGTCCGTTCCCATCACCACAGATTTCACATATCATTTCATGCAGGTGGTGGAAGGGGGAAAATGTTAAAATACCAACTTTTCTGGCGGAGGTCAGACTTGTTTTCCAACACAGCTCGCCCTGGGAGCTCGCCCTGCCCCGTGGTCAGCCGCGACACGGGACTCCATGAAAAATGTTTTCCAGAAAGGTTAAACAAAGCAGAACTGAGCAAACAGAAGGGTGTGTATGCAGCCGGTCCCAGGGCTCCTGAACTGCAACCAGCCGTTTCCCAGCGCATCCCCATGCACCACTGGTGCACAGGTCTCCACAAGCTCTGCCTCCGCCCCACCATGAGACCCCAGCGATGCCACCACGCTGGTGCCACCAGAAGTGTCCCCAGGGCGGGCCACTGATCTCATTTAGGCAGCTCATTTTGGGGGGGATTTGCTGGGAAGTGGAGGGTGGTTTCTTATCTCCTTCTGGGGGTCACCTCGGGAGGGCGTGAGGGCTTCAGCCCTCTTTGACGTGGGAAAGACACAGGGTTTCCATGGAGGCATTCGCTGAACTCGCTGATTTGGGTCCTATTCTGTGCCTGCTGTTGCCACGAAATACAAACTGATTCGCCACAGCCACCCCGGCACTTACACCCATTTAGACGAAAAAGAAAAAGAATTCAAGATGAAGGAAGAACAGATGACAATCCAAGGTACCATCACTATATCAAGCTTCTAGCACAGATTTTTTCCTGACCAGATAATCAACGAATTTAACCCACTACCAAGGACAAGCTATTTAACTGTGGGTCATTTTGCAACACAGACTCTTCTTCAACTGAAAATCTGGGAATGAAAAACTTCTCTTTCTATCAGGACAACGATCCACAAGCAAAAAAAAAAAACCCAAACCCTTGCTTCGGGACATTATTACATGATTAAATCCTAGATTAGTATTTCATTTTTTTGGAGTAAAACTGCTCTTCATAACCAGTGGATTGTACATTTGCTGAAAAAGCCAATTAAAAGACTATTTCCATTGGGTTAGGATTTGCATTTTTCCCTGCAAAGTTTGCAATTAAAAAATAAACCTGCCTATCTTACGGCCACCATCCAAGCTGCTTAGAACGCAAAAGGTAAAGTCCGTATCGATTATGAAGGATTACGCTTTTTTACAGCTCTCTTGGTTTTAACTGAGGTGCTGCACGCAGAAAGCAATTTCTTCTTAAAACACATGCTTAATATATCTTCCCTTTAATTTTTTGGCCGGCTCTCACCACTATTTCAGGACATAAAGCGGCCTGGGACTTTCTGATGAAATAAATCCTCAAACGCAGCCAAGAGCCAGTTGATGGGATTTGGGAGGAATCTCCACCTCAGAGCAGGCAAGTCTGTAAGTCCCCATCTGGGGGGTGTTTGGGGCGACCCTCCCAAGGGCAGAATAATGTGCTCGTATGCTCAGGTCACTGCTCCTCAGCCTGCAGCAGCATCCCCTGCCCCAGCCCATGCAAGGGCACATCACATCACGTCTCCAAATGGCTTTTGGCAGAGGTGTAACGACTTAGATACTAGCTTATAGAAGAGAAAATAAGACTCAATCCATGCTAAAGTCAATGGAAGTTTTCCCACTGATTTATGCCACCTAAGGCCAAAGACGTGCTGTGATCTCCAGTGCTGGCAGGGGTTCCTTCAGGTTTTCATAGAATCATAGACTGGTTTGGGTTGGAAGGGGCCTCAAAGCTCATCTCGTTCCACCCCCCTGCCATGGCAGGGACACCTCCCACTAGAGCAGGTTGCTCAAGGCCCCAACAGTTTTGACAGACTGTGTAAGTGAAACATCATAACTCACTGGCTGGGAGATTTCAGGTGCTTTATCCACCACATTTTCTTTTGTAAATGTGCCATAAACCATGGAAGGTGCTTTCAGGTGATTCTGCAGCACCGTGCGTGGTAGAAGCACAGTGTATAGAGAAGAAAATCACTCTTAAAACTCAACAACCGGAGGATATTTTAGTCTGCGAAGCTCTGAAACGTTTTAGCACCTCTGCTTCGACTCAGATTTACTCATTTCAGAACCCCCACTTCACTTCCCGGCCGTGCTCCTTGGTCCGAGGAGGCTCCTGCCCTGCAACTGCAACGTTCCCAGCTCTGGCTCCGCAGCAGAACCACCCCGATCCCACTTCCCAGCCCCACCACATGAAAGACACTGGGTTTCGGAGGGGTGCAAAGGCCACAGCACTACATCACCGGTTACCTCCGGTGCTCGGGGTTCCTGCGAGAGCCTCATCACTCACCCAAACCTTCCCACAAGACAAATACTTGTTTGTTGTGTTATGAGGAGGCTGGTGACACAGCCCATAAAACGTTGCCTTCAGTCGATCTCTTTTATCTTCACATCTATCTGCCTCGGCGCGACTGTTTCGTATTTGTATGGGGCTATATTCAGACCAGGAGTTTAACAGCAATTGCATTTCTTAACTGTAAAGGGTTTTTTTTAGGGCGGAGACCAGTTATCTCCTGCATCTGAACAAGAGGGAGCTCAGCAGACTCACTGCTGGTTGTGATCTTCACTATGCAAACAGTAAATTCTGCTTATAACGGGAGATTTAACATAAGATATTTCTATAAATTTTATATAATAGTATAATATCAAGTCCTAGTTACCAACCAAGCTTTTACATTCAGCTCAGTGGTGTTTCTCTGTCTGTTGACCCTCAAGAGAGAAGAAGAGGGGGGAAATTACTGAGGAACCGAGGCTAGTGAGCATTTTTCCTTACGTTGTCTTCATGACAGCAAATTTTGCCATAATTTCAACAGGAGTATTGTCTGGCACTCTATAAGCCATTAGCATCAAAACTTATGAGGACTAGAAACTGGTTAGAAGGAGCAGAAAACATGGAGCCCGTACAACTGGGATCAGACTCCTCAGCCATCCCAGAGCTGCTGCTCACAGTTGTAGGGTGTCTGCACCAAGGAAGCATGAAGTTCTGAACTGGGGAGAAAATGGCAATAAATCACCTGGCGCTTACGGACAAGGCGTGGTGAGCCCCCGGCGGCTCAACTCCAGTACGAGCCCAACGTGCTGTACCAGGAGGTGACACAAAGACAAGGTCTCGATGGCCTCTTTCCAGCAGCACAGCACGGGAAAGGATGGGATATCATTGCCCAGGTAGTTTTTTGGGTGAAGGCGCTGGGCACAGCCCACAGATTTGGCCAGGCTCTGGGGATGGTGCAGCCAGGGGGTGATTTGGCCATGAGACCAAACTACTGCTGAGCTTCACCAACACTGACCCAATTCAAGGGCAACCAAGCTGGTGAGGGGTCTGGAGAACGTGTCTTTTGAGGAGCGGCTGAGGGAACTGGGACTGTTTAGTCTAGAGAAGAAAAGGCTGAGGGGAGACCTTATTGCTCTCTACAACTACCTGAAAGGAGGTTGTAGAGAGGTGAGTGTTGGTCTCTTCTCCCAAGTAACTAGTGATAGGACAAGAGGAAATGGCCTCAAGTTGCACCACGGAGGTTTAAATTGGGTATTAGGAAAAATTTCTTTACTGAAAGAGTGATTAAGCATAAGGGAAGTGGTGGAGTCCCCATCCCTGGAGGTGTTCAAAAAATGTGTAGATGTGGCACTTCAGGACACGGTCTAGTGGTCATGGTAGTGTTGGGTTGACGGTTGGACTTGATGCCCTTAGAGGTCTTTTCCAACCTTAATGATTCTATGATTCTATAACTGCAACACTGGGATGTGCACAAACTACCAGGGCCTGGAGACTCAAGGAGAAAACAAAGGAGGGAAGCCAAGATAACACATACCAGCACTGAGTCACTCCTCTAACCAACACCCGCTTCCTGGTCCAGCACCGACCCCCCTCAGCAGGGCCAGCGTGGGAGGGAGGGAGCACTGGAGCGTCGGGCACGGAGCGTGATCCGGGAACATCCCACGAGCTCCTGCTGGGGAGGGATGAAAGGTGTCCTGCGTCCCAAACAGGCTCCCGGCATCAGCACCATGCTCCATGTTACTGCAAAGGGGAGGGGGAGCCCCCCACCAGCCCCCCTCATTAATCCTCAGGCTCGTTAGATTACCAACTACCCTCATTAAACAGAATCCACTTACGCGTTTCTTTTTTCTTTAAAAAAAAAGTATTAATATTTTAAATTACTATAATTTGCGCTTGGGACTAATAAATCATAATTATTCAGCAGAAAACAAATTGTAGTGTGGAATTTAATCCCTCATATCTACTCTATCTACTATAAACTGCCTACCAGTGATCTAAGAACGAGCTACCTGGCAATCAGAGATTGCATGATTTATTTTTTTATTTTCCTTTTCCATTGGGTGTTATCTGAATACCTGCAGTGTCTGCGTGCTCACCCAACGTGTCCTAAGCTGCGCTGGCTGCAATGACATCTGCTGGTGGTTACGAACCTTCTCAGCTGGCCCAGGTATTGTCACGCACCATAGTGAAAGAAGGAGCTCGGTGCTCCTGCACTTTTGATTCTGTTGTTTGGGTGGTTGTTTTTTTTCCCCCAGCTCAGAGCTATGGAACAGTATTTCTGTGAAAAGGAGTAATTATGCTACATCTGAGGAAGGTCAAGAGGTAAAGCTGCCCCGCTCCAGTAGCCCACGGAGCACAACGCTGCTCTGAAACTTCTCGGTGGTTTCTCGAAACAGCCCGTGTGCCATGGTTTAAAAAAGGACGGGGTGGGTTTCACCATGATGGAAGAGGCAGTGTAATTATAAGTTACGGGATCATGGCAAAACCCAGAGCAAAGAAAGGCATTTCCACTGGCAGATCTCCAGCAGTTTCAAGGAAAGATAACCTCAGTTCTGTCTTTGGGTGGCAAAGACGTGCTTTGGACATGACAGCAAAGGACCACATGGACTTGAGGTTTGTAGGACTCCTGAGCCCACAGACTAGAACCTCGTAGGGTCTGGGTCTCACTGAAAGCTGGGGAGGGACTTTTTATGAGAGCTTGTCATGATGGACGGGGGGTAACAGGTTCAAACTGGAAGAGGGGAGATTTAGATTAGAAATTAGGAAGAAGTTTTTCACTATGAGGGTGCTGAGACACTGGTTGTGGATGCCCCATCCCTGGATGTGTTCAAGGCCAGGTTGGATGGGGCTTTGAGCAACCTGGTCTAGTGGGAGGTGTCCCTGCCCATGGCAGGGGGGTTGGAACGAGATGATCTTTAAGGTCCCTTCCAATTAAAACCATTCTATGATTCTACAACCTTTATGCCAATGGCTGAACCTGAATCCTGCTTCCCTTTGCACCAGGATTCCTGCTACCACAGGAAACGCAGAGAAGGAGACACAGCACCAAAGCCAACGCATTTCAAAATCTAGAGGCGCGCTGCAGATGTCAATACGTGAAGGAATTTGTCATAAACAACCCTTCCAACAGGCCAGCAGGCACGGAGGGTGGTGTTCCACCGTGTCTTTTTGCTGAGGCTGAATTCCTCATGCTTCTGCACCACAGACTTCAACGCTGATTACAACAGCCCTGCCCTGACTAGGGTAAGACAGCTGGCACCCAGGCACGACATGTAAGGAGGTATCTACAGTCATCCCTGTGGCTTGGGATTTTTTGCTAGAAGGTACGTTACTAGAAGAAAAACACCGTAATATAATTTTTAAAATTTCAACAAAAGGCTAGTCCTCAGAGCAGAAAGAAGGGAACGTAGCCTGCTACCACAACTACCCTGCATCAAGGAAATACTTCTCACCATCACTCATCACACGTGATAGGACCTCTCCCGTGATACTGCAATGAGTTAAGAGTAATTTAAATTCTGGAGATAGCCGCTTAATGGTTTTCGTGGGAGGGGGCTGCAGGCAGGTTTCTTGCAGGGAGAAACTCTTCCATCCAGCAGCCATCCCACACCACAACGTGACCCAGCCACAGCCTGTGGACTCCCAGGCGATGCAAGAAGAAGACCATGGGTGAGATTCGCGGCAGGATGGAGACCGAGGGACACGGAAGGGTTGTTAAATTTGGCGTGGCACCAGAGCTTGGGAGCTTTGAAGAGCTCGGTTTGTAAAATCGAAAGAAATGAAAAGAAAAGAATTAAAGAACTCCGATGGCAGCCAACAGACTGCTCACCTAGCATTTTCCCACCTCGGGCAGGAGCTCTGATTAACGCTAATTAGCTTATCTTCACATTAGATCCTGATGATTCATCACTTACTACCCCAGGAATTATGACGCACTGGGGAGAGATATATTTGTAGATTCCATGGGTGTATGCCATGTCTGGAACACTTAAATGAATTTGGCATGAAAAGGGACCAACCACAAGCCCAGCTAATCAAACCAGCATTTCTCAACCTACACCTTCCAGTAGTTATAAAACAGATTCAGAGCAAAGACAAGACTATGGCACTGAAGACAAATTTATCTGCCTCATCAGTGGTGTACAATCTTTGCAGAACAAAGGGCTTTACAGGCAACCTGCCAGGAGCCTGTGGCTGCTCCTCGTTTGCATATAAATTTAAAAAGAATTTTAATAAGTGTTAAATGCACATGATTATTTCTTATTTATAGCTGAAAGTAGGTGTATGCAGCGCTTTAGAAAGGACAGAGAAAAGAAAAAGACCCTTTGGAAGTCTGAATGGAAATCAACGGCGAAGCCTGTGACTGCTTCTCTGAACTAACTTCTGGGTACGGGTTTGAAGACGAGCCTCCTCCCTTCATCTGGGATGCATCACATCCAAAAGGATGTGCTCACAGATGCGTGCACCTCCCAGGAGAGGTGTGCAGATGGTCGGGTGCCGCTGGGTGACTGTCACTCAGCACGGGTTTGGAAATGGAGCAGCGTATCCTCACGCAGCTCCAATGGAGGTGGTCTGCACCATGGGGTGATGCCGTTTGGGGTGGACTTTGGCCTCGAGCTTCTTTGCATCCAGTTGTGAGTGAGCAGGCAAACAGCCTGGAGCTCCCCTTCTTCTGACAGTTTTTGAACTGCTGATTATATAAATCCCAAACACGCTTTTTACATGTAAAACATGGAAACGCTTCATACTCCTTCCAATTGAAATAATCCTTTCCATTCCTCAAGCATTTGTCACCGAGCTGCAAGGAAAGGAAGGTTATTCCCTCACACTCATCGTACCACCAGGACCTGCCACCCGCCTGTGTTTGTTGTAAGCAGGGTAAGAAACAAAAAAGCTGAATTGTTCTGTGGGGGTTGAAGATTCAGCTAGCTTTCGAAAGCGATGTGGAGTCATGAAACAGAGGAGATCAAAGATTTCTTTGTGAACTTCGGAGCTATTATTGGATACAGTACCTCCTCAGTCAAAGCATCTTTACCTCTTCTGGAATTCAGAAGAATTTCCTCAGAAATAGATCCTTGTGGCACTGCTGAGCTGCATCCATCAAAGCACCTGATTTACAGGAGGTTAATTAAGAAAGCTGTTCTAGCCCAGTCATCTCACAGCGATGACATCAGACACTCTTCCTTGAAGCCTGTTTTTTCCAAGGAAGACGTTTGTCAGACGGTGCATCTACGGTACCAATTTTTATTTTATCCATGTGACAGCAGGCAGGGAAATCTGGGGCAGGATGTTCCCTGACCCACTCGCCTGGGAAGCAGCACGGGTGACCGGAGGGACGTCACGCCGTCAGCACTCTGTTTTTTCCTACCTGACAGCTCCTGTGAAACATGAGCCTAAACTAAACCTTAAGCTTAATCTGGAGAGTGATACTAAACCTCAGACCCAACCCCAGTCCCAAATCGTGGGACTCTACCAAAAAAACCCACTCAAGCAGGTCCACCTGGATCACATTTTAAGGCAGGTTGACCCTCCAACTTTACGGCTTGGGTGAGAGCTTTGGTTAGGGTTGGTATTTGTCAAGGGGAAAGCGATGGTGTTGGGGTTAGAGTGGGTGTTACGACTATAATCCAGGCCAGGACAAACAGATGAAGTTGGGTCATGGGAAGGTTCCATGGAGGCAGATGAGCAAAGTAAAGGGAGAGGACATGGAGCTCTCTGAGATCATTTTCTTCTGGGACTGACGATGGCTGTGTAAGTTTGGGAAGGTCTAGAACTACAGTTTTACCAGAAGAAATGGACGGGCTAGTATAATAAAGGGATTTGGGGGAGACAGCACCAAATTTGAAAGCTCATGTTGAAAGAATCTGTGACTCCTTTGAAATCTGGGGTCACCGGGATTCACTGGAGCAGTGTAAGGGCTGAGACTGAGGTCAAGGTCAGAGCTTGAGTCCAGCAGATTATGTGGTGGACTCTGAATGTGCTGTCACATCTGGAGCCATTATATTTAGTTTGGGAACTGGGAGATGTCCCTAGAGCTGGGCTGACGTGGAGTGACGTATTAGGGCTTGAACCAGGAGAAACCACTGAGCTTGCATAACAGAGAAGGTCACCAAAGCAATCTGAGAACTGCTCAGTGCCCCTGGGCCACACTTCCAACCACGGCCAGCAAGGCACCGATGACCATGGCTCAAGGTAGTAGTAAAGTTCAGAAGAAACATGCTAACTAAATAGCGTATCACGGGAATTCAGAAGCAGCTACACCGTCTCATGGCTTTTCTCAGCCAAATCTTAATTCTAAACTTTCCCCTCCTCTCCAGCATCTCCTAGGAGCCCTAACCCCCATGCAGGTCAGTGCTCTGCCCTGGTCCCCAGGCTCACTTCCAGCTGTAGCTTGCGCTCATTTAGTTCGTAGGCATCCACCAGCCCAAACCTGAACCCTAACAAATGCCTTATCCTAACTCAAAACCAGATTGCTTTTTTTTTTTTGCTAAACTGTACGTTCAAGCCAAATCCTCACAAAATTGTTGCCATGTGGAAAATGATCATGCCTTGGTTCTCCCAACTGCGACTGACGTTCAGCATTCAGCTCACGGCGGGTCTTTGTGCCGATGACAAACAAAAGGAGCAGATGAGAATGAGAAACTACACATGAAATCTGCTTCCTCCAGGGCAGGTTGACTGACCTGTGAAACCCACACATGTTGTGTTACAGACTGTAAACCTTCAACGCTGCAGGAGGAATCAAAAGTAAAAGCAATTATGAATGTGGAAGGCAATTGTCTCACCCACCCCATTAATGCACAGCGATAAATACATCTGAGTGTCCTTTGCATAGCGTCTATACTGGGAGATCTCTTTTTCTCCCCAGTCCTAAAGGGGAAACTTCCCATTTCAGAGGATGCGTGGTAGATCTGCCCAACCATACTTCTCCTCTTGACTTTTTGAGTAACAAACAAATAACACCGCTGCTGAAGACTCGCATCCTGCCCTTCCTTTCACAGGCACAAGACACTGAAATACAGACAGCAGCTGTAAGGGGCAAGACAGGAAAGGACTCCTCACCCTCCTTGTATTTTTGGGCTTTACTCCTCAGAGCCTGATCCTCAGTTTTGGAAGCAGAGCAGAGGCAGCCTGGATGAGTCCTGTGCACAAGTAGCTCTTCCCAGCTCTCTTAGCTCCTGCAGAAGGGCCATATTCTGCCTTTTCCCTGCCACCTCCAAGCTGGGCAGATACTGTCATCCTCATGGGATACTGAAGTGTACAGATCTTGTACGAGCAAAAGCAAGATGCCTTATTTCTGGGAAAGCACTTAAAGACTTACAAAGACTTGAAATTGCCTACGAAGATTCATAGAGGCTAAATGGCTGTTCAGGCTTCTACAGAACATGGCTGAGGTCACCTCCAAGAGTGCTGACCTTCCAGCGAGCTCCTGCCCTGCAGAACCTTCCCTCCATGGCTGGAAGTGATGGGGCTCTGCTCACCCACTTCTCCAAGAGGACCCCAGCCCGCTGCTCCCTACCAACCCAACCACTCTGCAAACAAAACCGGTATGAGGAAATCACCCTGCAGCAGCCCGTGCGTGTGTTTATCTGTGTTCGTCTGCGCGCACACCGAGGAAGTTAATTTTAGTTTCACGTCTCGAATTCTTCACTGCTCGAGCCACACGGTCTCCTCTGCCTTCAGTCTGTGTGTAGCGAAGTTCAGGTGAAAAACACCATGTCTGTATTTTCCATGGTAAACCACAAGGGGTTCGACTTCACATCACTGTATTTGCAAACAAGCAACTTGTGCATGCACAGAATCCTGTTTCATTTGAAACCTTCCTCCCCCCACCCCAAAGTGCCTTACGTTAGAGCGCGTTCAGAAAAAAGAAAGTTGAATTCTCGACCACAAGCAACAAACCTCACGCTGGCCCCACTGTATCCTGTGTACCGCTGGCGAAACAGGAGCCTGTGTTTTGATTTCCATGCCATGTTGTCTTTCTGGTCTGGCTAGGCTTGGTCTAGACTGTATTCTGAGCAGGAGAAGCTAAGCCTTCACCTCCCTCCCCCTGCGCATCGCTGCGATACGGGATGAGCCCAGGCGTTCTCAGGAGTACTCACCCTCCAGGACCACACGTTCATTTGTTCTGCTCTGTTCCTCAATTCAGTCTCTCTGCCTCAGTTATCGCTCTTCTTTTCCACCCACCCCACAGCACGAGACTGTTTGTGCAGGCTGGGCATTTCAGGCTCTAGGGCCCAGATCCTAACTGCCCATCTCTGCTCCTGCCTTCCCATGCTACGGGCGACTTTTCTTTGCTCTATACATCAGTTGAAGAATGGGAAGCAAAACCAGGGCTCCAAAACCATGTTTTACCACCCAGACACTTCATTACATTGCTCCTTTTTTCAGCAGGTGCTTTAAACAGAAACATTCAACCAAGGGAAAAGAAGATTAATCCATCTGTGAATGACCAGATACTCTCATTAGCTCTGGCTGCTTGTCTTTTCTTCAGAAAGTTGCACTGCTGAATCTGGCTTGCCTACATTCTTTGTAGGTAATGTAATCCTCATTTAAAAGAGAGTTTGTGGCCATCCAATGTCACTTGTTACCTCCCTTCCACGAACAGCAGGGGAAGGCAGAAGATGCAGAAATCAGACTCCATCGTTGGCTTGTGCCCTACGACATGGCAAAGGCTTGGCTCACCATGACAGAAGTGGACTAAAAAATGGGGACAAAATGAGATGAATTCCTCATCCCAGCTCCCGCAGCATCAGCACAGGGGCAGCTCCAGGCAGCGATGCCCGGCGGTTGGGGACAGGATGAATTTGGGATACACCCGGCCCTCGCCACGGCTCCAAGAACCTCCCTGCGCGCTCCCTCTGAGTAATGAGCATCATACCCCGCCGACTCATCCATTACTCACCAGTAAATCCACGCGGGGTGGCTTGGAAATGAAACATAAGAAGGGATTTTTATAGAAATATCTCCCTAAACGTGTTGCTGAGGGTGAAAAGGAAAGTACTGTGTGAGGCCGCGTGAGCACCCATCTGCCAGGAGGGCACAGGAGTTATCCCTGGTCTTTCCAAGGAGTGGCCCACTGCTCACTGACGGATCATTTCCAGACATTTCCACTCCCAGCTGTGATAAGAGCAGCTTAAACTTCTCCCCTCCCTCTCTCCAGGCATGTTTTTGGGTGACCAAGCAGTAGCTTGGATCTCCCCAGCTGGTGGTGGCCCCAGCACTGGAGGAAAACACTTCAGCCATGCTCTCTCTGGAAGACAGCAGAGCTGATTGCCCCTCCTTTCCAGCTGGTTTTACCTGTCCTCTTTGCAAGGGAAAGTCCAAATCTCTGTGAACCTGTTGTTTAAGGGAGCAGGAGAGCAGAGACCACTATCCAGTAGGCCTCAGCACGCTCTGCTCATCGTTTAAGAAAATACGTCAGAGTAGCAATGTTTTGTTCCTCTTCTGCTCTTTCCTGATCTGACGCCCATGGAAGGTGTTATGTCTGAGCCAAACACACCAACGGGCAGAGCAATGCAGCCCGGTGAATCACCCCAACCAGCACGCTACGTCCTACCACCGAAGTGACAAACCCAACAGCCATTTCTGCTGCGTGTGGAAGGAGGGACATTCCACGTGTATGAAACACAGCGATTGAAACAGCTGATACAAAACAGTCCCTTCCATAAAGCTGATCAAGAACTGGCTACGTTACAAGGCAGGGCAGCAAGCGGTGCTGTGGAAACAGCAGAACCCCAGCACGGTACCTGAGGATGATGATGATGTCCTCAGGCATTGACCTCACATGCTCTCCTGCGTGCGTGGTACCTTGGACATTGGTGTCACTGGATTAATTCCCTGTTTTGTAAGCACCACTGTGCTGCTGCACCTCTTCCCTTCATGTGTGATCTACCCGCTGTCACCGTGTCAGGAATGGGAATATCATAGCATGGTTTGGGTTGGAAGGGACCTTCAAGATCAGCTGGTTCCAACCCCCCTGCCATGGGCAAGGACACCTCCCACTAGACAGTGGCCCAGGGAAGAAGCTGGGGAGTGAGGGCTCTGCTCCAGGTGATACGGGGATGCAGGAGAAGGTTGAGCTGGACACACAGTCCTGTGCCCCAGGAAGATGCACATAAATATCCCCATTGCCAGCCTGACCTGTATCTTCCCCCAGGGGGGGAATTCCACTGATGACTGGGGAAATCCCACAGCATCACCAGATTTGCTGGGAAGGCTGGAGGACAAAAAAAAGCACCTGCCTCCGTCTGAGTCTCTAAAGCCTTCGAGGCCTCTCTGCCAGTGGAACATCAATGAAATAACATGGAGTGGTTTGTGGGATTGGGGTAATTTTATGTAGAGGTACTTTGAAAAGGCCGGATCACCACCACCTGGCAATACCGTGAGGCAAAGGTATATCTGAATTCTCCAGCGGCAGAAGAGGTGCTTTTAACAAAGTGAAGTGCTTCAAAGGAGACACATCTACAGTTCCTTTCAAAAATAAAGTAGTTAACTCTATTTTTGCTTAATTCAGGTGGATGAGCACCAGTAAACAGCTCCTAAAAATGCCCATATTGGGTTCCATGGTTGTCAGCCTGTGATTTCATGATGCAATTCCGAGACTGAAATTAAATGGCTGGTTTTTTAATGTTAGTCACGCAACCTTCCTCTGGGATCTGAATGTCAAGCTGGGTCAAGTTCTCTCCTTCCTCCACACGGTCACCAAATTCTAAGGAATATATAGGTCAAATTCTACGCAGACACTCCTGTAAAGCTATTATTTCAAATTACATGCCAATTATGCACGTTGAATTTAGCAACTCTTCCTTTCAAAGGCAAGCTTGCTTGAGGACTTTAAAACTCTTGGTATCTGCAGTAAAATATTTTGCCTCACAGTTGTTGTCCTGAATCCAGACAGGACCAGCAGTGAGTGAAAGGCGTCTTCTTTGATTTAGATTAGAAATTAGGAAGAAGTTCTTCGCTATGAGGGTGATGAGACACTGGCACAAGTTGCACAGGGAAGCTGTGGATGCTCCAGCTCTGGAAGCGTTCAAGACCAGGTTGGACGGGGCTTTGAGCAACCTGGTTAAGGGAGAGCCATCCCTGCCCATGGCAGGGTGGTTGGAACAAGGTGATCTTCAAGGTCCCCTCCAACCCAGCCATTCTACAATTCTATAATTCTTCATGGAGCTGCGTGGTGGTCTTTGAAACCAATTTCTGATGGTCACAAAACCCCAGAAAATCTCAGCACCACTATTACTCCTAACACCAAGAAGGAGGCAGAGAACTGAACGGACAGAAAAAGTAATGATGCTTGCAACCTAAAAGAGGAGAAGCTGATGTAGATCTTTCCACCCCTTTAGCAAGAACCTTTACCTTCAATGACGTAGAAAAATTGTACGGCGAAGCAAACTATGTTCACACGTAACTCAGGTGGAGCTGGGGAAGCTGGATTAGAGTTAGGATCTAAAGAAAACATTAAAGAATCATATTCCTTGTTTTGCATAGGGCAGTACCCATGAAAAAACACCTAAAGCACAGAAATAAGCATAATTCATTTTCTTTCACCTAATCTGGTCATCTGCAAAGAGACCTGGATCGCATTACACACGCGGCAAACCAAAAATGTAAGAACCCAAGCGCAGGCAACGATTCGAACAATTAAATGAAGAAATTCAAGCAGAAGGAGATGAAGATGAAAGAGCATTTCTGAACGCCGCCGCTCGGAGTCGTTTTGCAGGCCTTCGCAACATCCCGGGCTGGTTGGCTCCAACAGCAGGACACGAGATCCTTTTTTTTCTTCTCTGTATTTTTCCTTCATAAACTAGAGATTATAGATTTGTGGGTTAATTAACTAGAACTAATTCTCTTTTATTCTGGAAGCCCAATAATGACATAATGACAGAAATCCGTGATCGATCAAGCAAGAAAAACCCTATTTGAGATGCGGACAGAGTCAGACTAGGGGGCAAAGGTGGCCTTGACTTTCCCGAGCAAGATTTCATTTAGGCTGATGATCCAGCTGCCCTACACTCAAAGCTCAGCAGATTGCAGGCTCCTGGAGAATCTGGAGAACGCACCACAAGCCCTGCCAGCTCTTGGACCACATGAATCATGCCTCAGGATTTTCAAATTCAAAACACGCAAGAAAAATGATCCCTTTTGATACCACGGAAGGCCTAAAAAGTCTTCAGGACTGGGACTTAGCTTTCACTACTGTGTCTGTGGATGAAGTCCCCTCCCAAGTGCCAGTCTGCAACGTCTGGAGGAGCCTTGGCCCGTTGCAGCGATGAGGTGCGCCAGGAATGTCACATGGGAACCTTTCAGATGGGTAATGATAACGAAAATGATGGTACTTGAGGCAGGTCTCTTCCACCTCTGTTGGGCATGTGGAGAATTCATGAGCTAATTTAGCAATGACAAGGAAGTCTGACAGGCTTTGGGATGAAGTCGGTGAAAGTAATGGTATAGTACTGAGGTAAAATAACCATAAGAACCCCACATCATCCTCATTTCTCCTTAACTAATTGCACTGAAAGAGGCTGAGAATAAAAAGTGTAGGCTTCACTCTGCCAAAAAGCCACAGGTTTTGAGTCTAGACTGCTACAACACATCATTGGAAATGCTGCATCCTACAGGGAGCTGACTTGCTGGAATAGCCTTCAGTTTATCACAAACTTCAAGAATATCTAGGTGTGTTCAGGAAAGGCGTATGAGTGGTTGCTACTGAAATTCAACTGGGCTTATGCAGCAGAGACCTCTGAGTAGCCAGTCAACAAAGCTCTTATGATCAAAATGAGAAAAAAATAATTTACAAACTAAGTCCTTCCTTGATCTTGCATGTATAAATCCAACACTTGCAAATACAAATAATTTAATGGACAAATTCTTAGGCTGGTTTCGACAAGACCATCCATACATGTGAAATCATTTCCCTACGTGAGCATCTGCAGGTCCCAGCCCTATGCACGGCCAAGACTTTGGGAACGTTGCCCATGGAAGAGGCAGAAGCCGTCAATTTAGCAACACAAGGCACAACACCACAGCGGCTGTAAATCTTTGGAGCCCATACAAATCAGACAAGACCTGAGTTTTTAGTAACTAATACACAGGTTTTACTGCTTGGACTTTGCAACTCTCTCTGAGGGACTCTTACCCATGGATGGTGAAGCTGCACCACTTCAAACCTCTCTTGTAGACAGGCTGTGCAGTGTATAAGCCACAACTTGTATCACGGGCTTATCCCAGATAGCCTGTATTCATTATTTAAGAGAATTATGGAACTGAAAAGGGATTAAACCAATAATATACTCAGACATTAAACAGCCACCTTCAGAATTTTATCTAAAAACCGACACTATTTTTAGAAAGTGATATCCTTTGTGATGAGCATGGTAAGGGTGGTGTAGAAAGGAGGGAAGAATTTTATCTCTGAATTATATTAGAGAATTACACTCCCCGCCACGGAAAGCTGTAGGCTAGGAAAATAAAAGCCATAAAAAGATGATCTGAGTCTTGCACATGGGCACATCCTACTTGGAACTAAGTTTCTTGGGAATCTGAGGGCACGGCTCTTTTTGGAAATAATTCATAAGCCACAAGAACAGCCAAAAAAGTAGGAAGAGGTGCTGCTGGAGAGAAAGAGCGAAAAGTGGATCACACAAACCGGGGGAAAACACGGAGCCCTGGGATAAGGAAAGCTTCAGGGCTTTCCCAGCTGCTGACAGTTGACGCAGACCATGCCCATGCCAATCCACATCCAGCCCTAGCTACACAGGTATCCAAGGATGCCATATTCCACCTTTGAAGCTGAAGACAACGGATTATCCACCAGCAAAAGAGATCATTTTTGCCCCTAACATGTTCTGCAAGTGCAGGATACAGCGCTCCAACCTTCTGCCTTTCCTTGCTGCTCTATGCGCAGAGCGACAGATCCAATTCTTTCCTTCGCTTCTGCGCAGCGCTTGGACTACAGGCAGAGAGTAAATGCAGGGTTATAATTTATTTATGTACATTAGAAACTCGCTAATTTGCACCAGCGACTAGATACCCTATTGGAGGTTTTCATATTTTATGAATCAGCAAGCAAGCTAATGAACAAACAATTAAGGAGTGAACAAAGAAATGCACTTTGTTTGTTACTTTTAGCGCGGCCTAATAATATATCTCATTCGTGAATACATTGGGTTCCTGCGATGCAGTCTAGACAGTAACCCACCCCGTGCACGAAGGTATTGTAGGACAGAAGTGAAATGTCTCTGCAGGGTGTGAGGATGAGGAGGGAGGCAGGGCGGCCGAGCGCTTTGTGAGAACCAAGCGCCGGTGGGCAAGAGCAACAGGCAGTCGGGGAATTTCTGCTTTCATGGGATGAGCCGATGACCGAAAAAGAGGAATGCTGCCCCGAAAGGTCTAGGTTAAATAGAGCTGTGGGTCACCAGCCATGCAGCTGGCATTTGCATAGAGAAAATCAATCTGTGGAGAGGAGGTGAAGATTAAAGCGATTCGTGCAGGGTGTTGCGCAGGTGCTGCCGTCAGCTGACGATGTGCAGGCGGTGGGAGGCCTGCGACTCTCAGCTCCCAGAGAAGAGGCGACGGGAGGTGCTCCAGCAGCACATCAACCCCCCCCTCATCCCCGCCTGGTCCTCTCCACCCCCGGCAGGAAGCGTGGCACATCTGCACCCCACCATGCCACTCGCGGTGAAGGCATCTTGCTTTCCGGTACGGTGCTACGGGTGCGTAGGCTTCACACGAGACGTGCCTGGCAGCTTTGGGGTGGTTGGTGATGGGGCAGCCCGGCCACCCCGACCCTCCTGCTGAAAACTGGGAGCCACGGCTGGATGTCGGCGGCTCTGCTCTGCTGCCAGCTCCCGTGCCCGACGTATCCACGAGCCCAGCAGCTCCACTAGCTACAGCTCGCTGGCTCTTTTTAGGGCAGCTATAAAGCTGGTAAACACTCGGACTCGTCTGACAAAACATGCGAGCAGGAGGAAATGGGGTGTGTGCAGAAATACTCCATTACATATTGTAATGGCAGACATTAATTCAATGTTAATAACACTTTGCACTTTTCAATCACATATTCTAAAACCCTTTAGATAGGTGGGGAAGCATTTGGCTGATGATTACTGGGCAGAGCCCAAAGGTGTATTCTTCCCTTAGGCGCGAGGAGATGAAGTGACTTGTCAGAGTGGCGGAGCTGGGAAGAGAATCTACATCTACCCATTTCCAGACCTACATTCCCATCTAGTTGCCAGAAAGAGGAGTTAATTTAAATATTACCGTTTGCTGACCTACTTACAACGCTACCATCAAAACTTGGAAGCCGTGATCAAGTATATTCCCCTCTATACTTGGGCTTTTTTAGGATAACACTATCTTTGAAGTACGCCTTTCAGCTGCATGCAACAGACGGATCATTATGATTTGCTCCACTTTTTTAACGAGTCCCTGTTTGCTGCGCTTCAGCCGCTGCAGACTTTGGATAGACTCTAGCTCAGCCTCCCAACCCTGAAAAACACCTTCCCAGCACAGCGGTTGCCAGCTGTTGTTATCACCCCATGGCCATCATCACACCTTGCCCAGGAGCTGGAGGTACCTAAAGACGCAGCAGACAGAGCAGAAAGGTTGCGACCGTGCCTGTACCTGCTCCCGTTTGTCCTCTTCCCCTCGGTTTTCTTTCTAAACAACCTTCTGCTTCCTCAGCCAGCCCATCTTTGCTACTCAGTGGGCCACTTTGTCACCTTTTATTGTCAGCCTTCCTCCCCTTCAGCAAAACCCCAAACCCTTTCCTGCCTGCAGAGAGAACTACAGGCACAACCGATTGTTAACACCCACAGCGTGCGATGTGAAAGACAAATTCAAAATACGAGCTGTCTCCTTCCTGGTGGCCAGCATCACCCATCGTGGCTCTCCTCCTGTGGTTTCTCGGGGCCTGATTCCTCCCAGCTCGCTGGGCACGGCAAGCACCTTGCTGGAGGTTTAAGCCGCTGCACTAGATTAAAAAGCTGATAGTGAAAATTGGAAGCTAGAGGTCAGAGGAAATAGCATCGTGCCCAGTTTCAAGGGCTGACCAGTTCCCCTCAAGTAGGTCACACCAGGTGGAGGGGAAGTCACTGTTTTCTGACCCCGCTATGGCCGAGCTGTCCCAGAGTGCCTCCCCGGGCATGGTCACCTCGACCACGTTCTGCCCATCCCACCCACTGCCTGGAAAGCTGACCCGGAGAGCCACCGACAGCCGTGGAAGGGTGAAATCCTGATTTTAATGCCCTGCTGATCCCACCACGATAGGACCGCCATCCCCAAGCTCTGTGCTCCCCTCCCCACGCTTGCCAGGGTCACCAGGAGCCGTTAGACATCCTCGGCCTCGCCGTAACCTCGCTCTCCACCAACTGTTTACAGACATTTTATCGAGGTGCACCAGGTGTGGATGCGGTTACCGACTTTGCGACTGTTTACCTCAGCCTCCTCTCTGCATCACATTGTCACAGACTGTCTATAAAAATCAGATAACAATGGCACTTCGGTCCCAGCCAGCTCAGGCTCTGCACACTCGGCTCACACAAGCACGGGAGAACACGGTGCACGCAGGATCCTCGCAGCAAACCGCACACGAGCTGCTGCAGTCAAGTCTCTGCCCTTATCTCATTTTTTAATTTTTTTATTTTTTTGCCGAAGTAAGTTACGCTGTATTTTTTTTTTTTTTTTTTTTTTTCCCTTTCAAAGCTAATACACAAATGACAGGATGTTGTTGAAGGAAAATATGAGCTTTCATAAGCTATTATTATTAGCACATGCGCGCCTCTGCGCGGCTTTGATCTTACTGTAGGTTCGTGTTTATTCCTCCCAACTCTGTACCGGCTGAACTCAAACCCGATGTCTCCTGCGATAGAGATCACGAACAATTAAAGCTGGATTTGTTCGCCACAACATCGTGGAACCAGAGCTATGGGATAATGACACTCAGCCCAATACACTATATATAGTTTTTCCAAAGTCTCTCGGCCACGACGAGGTGTTTGCTGTAAAACGGAAGGGTGGTAATTGTGTACTGAGTAAGAGCTCTTTGATATTTCGCATGTAAGTTAGAGCATGTTCAGGTTTTGTTTGCAGCGGAACTGTGCTTCTTCCATTGTTTTCCGAGCAGAAAAAAAAAGAAAAAAGTTCAAAAAAAGCCATTACAGGCTGCCTTAAAAATGGTGTCAAGGATTCGCAGCTGGTTTCAGCGACCAAAATACACTTATATATATTATTATACAGGGGGGTTTTAACTTCTGCTGGCAGCGCAGGGCCAAACACGCTGCAGAAAAGTCATTCCCAGGGTGTTTCTGCTTTGGTCATCAGGGGAATCGTTTGCTGAGCTCTGATCAGTGCCACGTCCACAACCTCACTGAAGCACAGACAATACTCAGGGCGTGATGTGGTGGTGAGGCACAGAAAGGAAAAACTCCCTGGGCTCTCAGTCCCTGGATTAACCATCCAAGGCCAGTGATCAGCAACAAGCAAGCGGCTTTTCAGTGAGCAAAGATGACTCTCTTATTAATTAAGTCCTGGAGACACCAGTACCTGGCAGGCTTCATTTGTGCTTGGTGCTGTATGGGCTCGTAGGACCAGAGCCCATCAGCTGAAAACAACCCTTCTTACAAAGGTAAGTGGAGGGAATGAGTTAAAGAGAATAAAGTAACAGGGATGGGATAGGCGATTATATGATTATACCAACCGGCTTCATGCACGACAATTGTAAGAGAGCCTTGCCATGCTCTAACACATCAACAGGCCACCAAAGACAGCAGATGGGGATGAAACGCTGGGAGACCGACGTCTGGGACTCATCCATCCATCCTTCCCTGCATCTGCTGCTGCTACAACCCATGTGCCCCATGAATTAAAAACACCCCTGCAAAATGGTGGGGTATCTTGTGCAGAGCGATGCCACCGAAGCCTCAGGTGATGCCACCAGGCTTGGAGGTGACGCACAAGGTGGCAGGTGGCTCACAGCCGTGGCACAGGTCTGCTGCCAAACCAGGGCTCTTTGTAGGATGAGAAGCTGTGTGACGGGAGCATCAGGAGGGTTGGAAGGGACCTTAAAGAGCTATGTGAAAAACACACCAGGGAAAAAAAATATAGATCAGGAAAAAGGAGAGATTCTTAATGAATATTTTGGTGAAAATTCTGACCTGGTGAAAAACGTCACCTACTGAATGTCAAAAACCAACACTGACTGAGCATGGGCGGTCTTCGAAAAATACCAAAGGCGAGAAGTTTGCAGAACTCTGGAAATTCCCCGTCTGCCCTAAGACTGCGGAAAGGGAATTGGGAATGGCAGCAATCACAGGAGACAGCGGCTGCCAGCGCTGCTGAGTGATATTTACATCAATGTCCTGCCAACAATACCATTACTGGATTATCAGGGCGGATTAAGCCTTTAGCCAATTACCCTGACTGGTAAATTGTAGATTGTCTAGACTTTTTCATGTTCAACAATATGCATGAAGCTTCTCTTTATCGCTACAGCATCACACGATGCTCTTGTGGGACGGAACCCTGCGCTTCCCCGGGAGGCTCAGGTGAGCCGTGCCTGCAGCTCTGCGTTGACTTAGCGTGGCCCCGTGCACAGACAGATTTATTTCAGACAGGATTCTCATAAATTCAGAACGACTTCCAAATTTCTTGACTAGGAGATCAAAGAGGCGAGCATTTGCTTCGTGCCATCTGTGGAGCTGCTCGACAGGGCAACGCAGTCTGGGGAGGGGGGGAGGAGAAGGGAAAAAAGAAAGTCTCGGAGATTATGCCCTCAAAAACAAGCTCAAATGCCACCCTCACATTAAAAAGCACTGGTTGGCAGTAACAATTAATTTCTTAACTGAAACCCGCCCAACTGTGTCCAAGTGTTTTAATTTGCCTATTGCTACAATATGCAAGGGAGCTGGCAGTAAGGGATTTGCAATTAAAACTAAAACTGGCAAAGAAATCGCAAAGCTGGCAAAAGAGCTAATCTGCAAGCCATGATCACAAGATTACAAAGTGTTTATGCACATGCTAATTACCCGAGCACATCGCTGAGAATGACTTGTAGGAGAGAACACGGGGCTTGCGTGATCTAAATCCCTGGATCCGCACGGCCAGCCCAGCCGGCATCCTCCCTACTTCCCACAGCAGACGGGGAACGCAGGGGGAATCGCCGTGGTCCCTGCGTGGAAGCAGGGAGAGGGAGAAGGGATGGGAAGGCAGGGTCACCCCGGCGCCATCCCACGTCACAGCCAGGGAAGGACGGCAAGGACGGCGTTGACCTCCAGCAGGTCAACGCCGGTGGTCACTGGGAGCCATGTCCTCGACTGGATTATGGACCCATCGGTGTGAAGTGAAAATCACCCTGAACGAACTAGCACCCAGTTATTCACCCGATTTGCTTCCGTCCTGCTAGCTCTTGGCTCTAAAAACAGTTATTCCAACAGGTCCCCGGAGATTGGTGGGTTGCAGAGCACATGGCCCCGTGCTGCAACCACCGAGGACATACAAGCACCTGCTGCCATGAGCACAAAACCTTTACAAACTACCTGCAAAGGATGGGACGGGGAGGGAAAAGGACTTAGAAGTGATCAAAAATCCCTGCAAAGAGCTCATAACAGACAGTGACAGTGGCCAGGGCACCATGAAGAGCAATTTTGAACCCCAGGAGAGAATTTCAAGGAGAAAACAGAGTGGAAGAGTAGTCCCAGAATAAAAGGCTGCTGGGAAAACTGAGATTCTTTAATATATAGGATTAAGGACTGCCAGTATCCTCAGGGAGGAAATGCAAATGGGGTTCAGACCATTTTTTCCATAAAAATTAGGAAGGAGAAAGAATAGACTTTGAAGTTCAACATGTTAGTAAATGAAAGCAACAGCAAAGGAGACACAAAGAGAAAGCAAGCCCTGGACGCCTAGAATTATGTCTTAAACACTTGGTACTGAAAGACAGAACCTGAGGTGATGAGGAGACTTCCCTCCATGCCATGCACAGATCCCAGAAAATCTCTAGATTAGAAACTGCCTGAGAAAAAAGTATTGCCCAACAAAGGTAGGATGGAGCACAGCATCCAATTGGGATTCTTCCTGCCTTACTCAGCCAGCCCGGGATGACGAGGCTGTGAGGAGCACATCAGTGAAGATCTGGTGCACATGCCAGGCTGCTCTTGGATGAGTAGAGCAGAGAAGGGATGTCTGAATGGTGCGCTTTGCTCTATGAAATGGTGGCTGGTGTCGGTGTGGAAGGAGGTGACAGCTAATGGACATCTATGGAGATGTCAGAAACCCAACGGGCACCTCTACAGTGATTTGCAGGCTCGGCTGCATTGATGGGGGCTGGTCATTCCCAACACCCTCACGAAAGCCAGGTGGTTAGCCCAAGCTGCACAGAGGTGGTGAAGCACGAGGACACTGTTAGGATGCACAGCAAGTCATTGCTGGGTCTGGGAGAGGGATGGATGGTCTTTGTGGTGACCTCTCACAGGTATCAATGGCCTTGCTCGCTTCTGGTAGCTGGCTGAGATGGGCAATTTGTATTTGGCTGATGGTCATTCCAACCTGTGTACTTGGGTAAGGCAATTACAGAGTGAGTTCAACCCATCGTTACTGGTGGCCGTGGAATGCCATGTGTCAGGAAATGTCATCCGACCATCTCCAACGCAGATAAGCACTAGGGAGTTAATTAGTGCTACTGAAAGGGCGGTTCAAGGGAGAAGTGCTTCAAAACTTGGCTCACAGATTAATTTATCCATCCCTACCTGTAACGCGCTGTCAAGCAGTTAATGGTAGGTCCAGCTACTGGAGTAACTGAGCAAAACTGAGGAGTCCCTGGCGTAGAGGAGATGATAGAATGTTGGGTCCTTCAGACTATAAACTCTATGGCTCTACTCTCCTTGTTTCAAGTGAGATGTGTGGACTGCCAGAGTTTAAACAAAATAACACAACCATAAGGTTTTTCTGGCCTTTTTTTTTTTTTTTTTTTTAAGACATTAGGGAGAAATTTTTCCTTGCATTCAGGGATTTGGTTGGTGTCTCTGTTCTTGTCAGCCAGCATCTGCTGCTGGGGTCTGCCATTCTGCCTTTCGCAAGGAAAGCCCCAGATACAACTGTTGCCTATTTAAAGTCATCTACGAACCAGTTTAATAAAAGCTGACTACATCTGCTTCCATGTTATTAGTTCTGCCCCAAAACTCTGTTCCTGGCAACACAATGTTCCACGCTAATGAGCCAAATCTTCCCCTCCCATGGCAGAACTCCTAAACCTCCACACCATTCAGTTCACAAAGTTACCACCCTGTTTTTCCCTCGGGGGAGGGAAGGATTGCAGCTGCAGAGGGGGTTCTTCAAATAATATGAAGGCCAAAGATCTGTGGGAAAATCTGCTCTCAGACAAATAGCACTTGGGGGCATCTGCAGAGAGAACCAGCCCCTCTTTACTTCTGTCTGGGTCCCACGTCCTTCTGGCAGCGGAGTTTTTTATGAACCAGGCTGCCATTAATCCCCTGCCAGTTCCTACACCCTACCATCCTCTGTGGGTAGACAGCATGGAGTGGGAGATAATGCTGCAGGGAAGTGGTATTTACTTCAGCTGCATTTTGTGGCTTCATGGGAGACTTTCTACTCGGGGCAGTTCTTTCTCACCCGCTCCTGCTGCAAGAAGGAGGGATTTGGTGTAGACTAAGACGGCTTTTCTCAGCTCCTTCTCCAGTGAATTTTCACCCGTTCTTGCCGCCACTTTTCTCCCTGCAGCACCGAGCGCGAGATAAGCTGCGATTCGAGGTTATCGCGCTGTAGTGATGCTGCTCAGATTAAAGAGAAATCAGATAACTCTCATTACCTAACTGAAACTGGCTGCTAGACTCTTATAAAGAAGTGATAACGTCTGGGAGCTGGAGGACTCTGCTGCCCTGGCAGACACCCCCCGACCGAGCTGGGGGGGCTGCACCTCGGCTCTCCCACCCGGCTGCCCCCGCGCCCAGGACGTGGAGATGCCCAGGGTGCGGACATGCCCGAGGTGCAGAGATGCTCAGGGTACAGAGATGCTTGGGCTGCAAAGATGCTCAGGGTGCAGAGGTGCCTGGGATGCAGGAAAGCCCAGGATGTGGAGATGCCTGGGGTGTGGAGACGCTCGGGATGTGGAGATGCTCGGGATGCAAAGCAGGGCCCCAGCCACCACGAACACGTGTGATTTTGGCCTCCATATGCTCACACCTGGAGCCTCCAGGAAGGGAAATTTAGGCTTAGAAGTTGACACGGGCACGACTGATAGCTTTAATATTTTACAAATAGATGTGCTAGCAAAACCGTCGTCTCTACTCCAGCAGGACGAGTTTCCTGGTGTTTCTAAAAGTTGGACTGAACTCATCTGACCGCCTCCTCTAATGTTATAAACTGTTATATTTTCTGTTATAAACCTTTCTGCACCGCATGCGACAGCAGCATCTCCCTGGAAAAGATTTCATTCGCTTCTGACTTTGCCTCAAGCCAGTAACTGACAAACTGGCAGCTAACTACTGCTAACAAATGATTTCCTAGAGATTACTGTTTAAGTAAAAAAGGTTCCAAGACAAATAAGACTCATTCTTCATGACAAGGAATTTCAATTATGCATCCAGGGCTTTGGTACGTGTGTCCAAACACTGTGCCGTGCAATCCTGGAGGTTGTTCTCATCAGCATATTACGAGTGGGTAAATAAGAGATGACATTTTGTCCTCGGTTTAGTAGCGCTGATTTGTGCAACGTGTGTACTCGAGACCATGTGTTGGACCATCCGATCATCGCTCCCGTCCAACTAAGGCCACTCCACGAAATGACTGTTTAGGCTGAAAAGGTGATTTGTTTTCAAAGCAAGAAAAGATGCCAACTGCCTTGAAGGAGTTGTGGTTTTAGGGCCACCTGCAACTTGCTAAGAGATGATGAAATTGCAATTTGTTTAATATCTGGAAGTAAATGGTCTAATAAGCAGCGCAGCTTACTTTTTTTGGGCTAGTTCTTCTCTGATCATTTCTGAAACATCCCCCTTCGCAGCAGCCTGTGTTGGATTTCCTGGGGTTTTTTCAGTATGGACGTGGCTTTCCCTGCAGTGCTCTCCAAATGGTGCTTATACGTGAAACGATAAAGCTTCAAAATGCTCCCAGGGGCAACTGAGTCACAGAAAAACAAGCTTCTGGGGGACTGGGAGAAGAAGCTTGGGATAAAACCACGCTTCCTTCGCCACAGCCCTGCACGGCAGTTACAAGACTATCCGGTTCCTCTGCTGTAAACCTTGGTAACACGCCTCACTTCTTACCTGATTTACGTACTAGATCAGTACAAATAGTGTATTATCATTTAAAAACACTTCATTTTGCAAAGTGTTTAAATATATGCGCGTATATATACACTACTTCCAGTAAACGCCAATAACCAAGCAACCATCTCCAGCTGATCAATCAAGCAACCAGCTTGATTACTATCAAGTAATTTTCTGTCCTCGAGTGAAGAAATTAAATTTGCTCTCTTACAACTCTTGTGTTCGAGTGCCGTCAGAAGTCCCAGCCAGCGCACATTTAACGTTTTTGACCCAAATTCTGTGCCTAGCAGGAAAATCAGAGCTCACCAGAGCAGTCAAAAACTTACATGGCCAGCTAGAACCCTGGTTTCAGCCATCAAATTAATTACAGAACACACGAAAGAGCTTAGGCACGATGTTAACTTCAAGCCTGAAGTGTTCGAAAACTTTTTGGCTTTTTCTAAACATTGGTACCTGTTGGATTATACAGAGCATGTTGCCGACATGAGCCAACATTTCCTAGCACTTAGCTGGAAATATATCCCTAAATTCCTGCTGACTGTGTGTAGAAATGAATGCATTTACTCCACGGGGTTGAAAATTACTGTCTTGCCAAGACGCTCCCATGTCCCCCTGTCCAGCTGTTTTAGGGACCTAAATTAGCAACAGCAAGGACATTCCTGTGCTGTCTTGTTTTCAGCACTCGATTCCTCAAAGGTGCTAACAGCCTGCAAGAATGCCACCGATGATCTAGAAACCGGAGAGCCTGTTTCCATTGGAAAAAGACTCCAGAGCTGGGCAAGGGACAAGAGTTAAAGTTTAAGTTAAAGCAACGCAGAGAACGACGGCAAGGCCTGCAGTGAATCACTCTGAGCTGTACTGCTCGAAGAGCTTGTGTCCTGCCCCATCACAACCACAGCTACATCTGATTTGAATGAAACTTCAGCCCGAATGATTTCCGTGCCAGCTATTTAAGAAGCAATGTCATTTTCTTCAACACCCTATTATTTCATTCACCATCTCCGAAGATTTTGCTCCGGTTCCAAAAGCGAACTTATTTTGAGGAAATAGACGGTTTCCAACTGGCTTTAGAGGGGCCACACACTTAAAACCCTGGGCAGGCTTAAACCGCAGCCTTCAGACATCCTCGTGTCTGAGGGTGTCCATCTCCAGCATCCCCATCCCTGCTTCGAAACGAAAAACGCCAACACGAGATCAGCACCGAAGACCCAAACGCTTTTCAGAAAGCCGTCCCTATAGCAAGGATTCCAAACAAATAACGAGCTAAAACCAAAACACGCCTGCAATGAAATAAAATCGGGTGAGCTCTTCAAAAAGAGCTGGAGTGATATCAGCTGGCAGGACTGCGGTGCCTGTCCCAGAGCTGCAAACCCACCAAAGCCAGGAGGCTGCATCCTTTCGTATTCCAAAAGAAAAGCCAAGTTCTGCTGGCTGGGATGAGGAAGAAAATTTCTGTTGTGGATACCTTACTGTGTAATTACCGCCGATCTCATTTACTTTCTTTTGAATGCTACAGCAGATACAAAGGCTGGGCAGATGTGGCAGCTCCTCGTATTAGCAGCTAATGCTCTGGGTTTATATGTTGACAGTTAGCCCTCCAAAAAGTGTATGGAACAAGAAAATATCTCCCTTGATAAGAGATGGGGAAATACAGATGATACCATCAATTGGAGAGCAAGGGAAGATTTTCATCTAAAATAAAATAAAATAATAATTTACCCATTTTCTTGCTAAAACCAGGTTTAGAAACATGGGGATAAGATCAGAAAGGAACACCACTGAGCAAGGGACTATTCATGGGACCAGAACGTGGAAAATTCCATCGAGCACCAATGTTGCTAAGAATATCCAAAAGTCAAAGCTTTCTGTGGGTGTGCATGCATAGAGATGTCAACACAACTATTTCACGATCGCCGAAATTGCTACTAGCCTGCATCCTCTCTGAATGGCTATTTTTAGGACCCAGCCTTTCATGTGGTATAATGATGTGGATTTTACAAGAGCATTTATAATGTGTTTCATATGGCGCACAGTCCTGGAGAAATTGCTTTGTATCAGAGAAAGTTAAAACAAAAAGGGTTGGGTGGGTTTCTTCCTTAAAATTTTACTTCTTATTTTATATCATCGCTTCTGTTTTGGATTTAGGATTCATACGGGTACTTCAGTCTACCCTACGTGACTGCACCGGCCGTGCCAGAGGAATACTCAGCGATCCTGCAAAACGTCACCTGGATTTCCGAATCCGTGCGTCCCTTCGGACGGTCGGACATCAAAGCTGGCAGTGCCACACTCTACGTTAGAGCAGGAAGCCAAAGCTCCAAGGCCAATCTCGACCTCGGGCACGCTGGTGCCAGGGGTTGTGCTTCATCTCCCACGTTGGAATCGGTCTTTCTTCTTCCAGGGCAAAGCCACACAAAGCGAGGCTTGTAGAAGATGACGACTCCTCCTCGCCACCTCCACCAGCAATTCCAGGGCAGCGGCACGTAACATGAACCAGCTCATCAGCCTCTCCGTGCTAAGAACGACAAATTTTCGGGTGGTAGATCTGACGACGGTTTGCTTCCTCAACATGAAAGCAACCTCCGCGGTGCCATCTCCTCAGCGTTAGAATAAAAACTCCGCGTTTCTGATCCTTTCTGAGATTTTTGCTCAGAAAAGCATCTCTTCTTCCACAAGCGGGTTCTTCATTCCAGCCCCCCGTGCCGTCTCAAGCACGCTTCAGGCTCTCGGGCTTTCCCATTTGGCTTTTCTGCAAGCCCCATCAGAGCAGAACTTCTGTTGACGCTCGTGTGTGCTACTCCTCAGAGCAAACCGCAGCAGAAAACAAATTCAACGCACAGCGTACAAGCTGAATCGCTTTTTAAAAAGCTTTTTTTTTTCAGCCAGTCCATGATTACTGCGTAGCTCTTCAAGGCAGACGTGTACTTTGGATATTATAGCTCCAGCTTCTCAATGGAACAAAGGAGACACTGTTCGAGACGGTTTTTTGCCTATCATTTAATCAAATGTAAAGTTGTTATAACCGGAGGGGAAAAGCGCTCTAGATTCTAGTATCCAGCTTTACTTTGGTTTCAGAAACTTACCACAGCATTGTTGAGTTTATTGTTTTCTTTAACAAAATACTAATTTTGGGACCCCATGAAACACAATGAACCAGATTCTTTTCGTGGCAGCTGAGCTGTGTTTGGCACAGAAGCAGAGGAGCGGTGGTTTAAAGCCACTTTGGTGACCTCTTGCCCAGCGCCTTCAGCCAGTGGGATGCTCTGGATCTAATTCTGCCAGGTTTTGCTAACCCTCCTCATCCTCAGGATTGAGCAAAGGTCCCATTTTCTCCACGAAACCACCTCAGAGAGGCAGTGGTGGTGGAATAGTCCTTCATTACTTTGGGGAGGGTCATGGATTATAAAGACCCAAAGGCAAAAAATCAGAGAAAGGGCCACGGGACAGGGCAGAGGTAAGTTGCTCCGTAAGGAGGTGAAGGTGAGAGCTCTTAGTCCGAGATGATTGGGAGGCAACCAAGAAAAAGATCCTGCTGTAATCAAGACTCAGAGGCGCGTGATGGTGCAATCACTTCCTTTAAGAAATGAAGTAGGTGGGTTTGAGAGCCAGCAGCATGTGCTGAACCGGCAGTCCCGAGGTGAGGACGAAAACCTCGGCTGGCATTCGCAGAGGACTTTGCAGGTTCCCAGGACATCTCACCATTCATGCCATGGAATGCTCACCCTGCCTGGGGGGCTGGAGGGAGCCGTGCCCTCCTGGACAAGCCAGCAGACAGGACAGGCGTTCGGTCTCTACTGATTCAGCTGGATTAAAACTGGAAAGTAGGAAACGAACAGCTCTGTATCCTGTTACCAGCCCTCTGAGTCACCCGTCCTCCTCCTGAACCTTTGTTTCATCCTCCAGACACAGAGACTAACGAGCAAGTATCATGTTAGAGTCTATTTTTTAACGAGAGATTGGGAAGAAGAGCACATGAAAGAGCCTGAGAGGGGGACTCACGCGTCCCGTCTTGGCACCAAGCTGGGATTTGGTCAGGCTGAGAAGTTTTCCTTGCCGCAATGGTTCCTCAAAGAGCTCAGGGAGCAACTTGCACCTACTCTCCTGTTTCTGTGCCCTCCACCCACCATTGGTAAATGATGAGGTAAGAGCACGTATACATCAGGCTGGGAGAGATGCTGATGTAAGCCATCTCCTGGCATCACGAGCAATGAGCTGGAGCGGCAAAGACACGGGAAACCAAGGAAATGAGCAGCAAATGAAAGGAGGCTGTGGACAGCCCAAAGCCTCAGAGGGGTGGGATGGAGAGAAGCTGCAGCTCCTGCAGTGGCAATGCCCTCTCCAAGAGGACAGTGCTGGGGATGTCTGGCAACATGTTCAAATCAACGCAACAGATGGGAGAAGACGATCCTTGGGGATTTCATGAGGGATTTGTGACTCAGGCATGGGGCAGGAGGTTTTAATAACTGAACAGCTTGACCCAAACCTGCCCTGTCCCGGACAGCCTCCCCATGAGCATATAGGATGCTCACAGATACATGGGTCCGTCCTTCACCTTCTCTAGGAAGGGGCTCAAAGTCCAACCGGTATGAAACGAAGCCTAAATTCAGTCTTGCTGAATCACTCATGGCCAAAGGGCAGACAAAGAACTGTGGGTATGAAATTAATGGCAAGCTGCAGATGTTTCCTCAGAACCGCTGATATTTCTCAGCGCTTGACTGTGCTCTACCAATAACCATCATGTCGTGCACACACAGGCACACGCAGTCCAGACCAGATCGCAATCTTAGGTGTGCAGCTCACACCACCTGTATCCTGGAAACCTGCTTCCCTTGCAGATCACACCAGAGATAGAGAGGGATTCAGCCGGTGATTAGGATCTGGCCCTTCAGAGATATCCATGAGAGCAGTCAAGAGTCATCCCTATGGAGTCGGCAACGTCTGTTTAGTCACAGAACCCACGTGGTTCCTGGAGCAGGTACCTCGGAACAGCAAACGCCAGCACATTGACCATACGGATTGGTCAGAGTTTCCACCCGGACGCAGGAATTTAATGGTGCCTGGAGAATTACTGCAGGAAAGCGACTACAAGCTGCAAGAACACGCGTCCCGCCGGCGAGCATCAAGAGCACGTTGCAGAGCTCCTCGCCACCTTCCCACCGCTCCCCCCTTCTCTCGGCTAAAGCTTTGGATGCCAGTCCAGCTCTGCTCTTTCATCTTGGACACGTCGTGTGCCGCTAGCCCTCAAACCACTTTGTTCTTCACAGTTAAAATTTCAGAAATATTAATCATTAACATGGATGAGCTTTGGGAGCTTGGGCTGCTGTTTTGCTTTTCTCTCCAAATTCTCAGCTGCTTGAGTTAATAACATCTCACAAGCAGCGAGAGTTGGAAGCTTGCAGGAACGGTGCCTTTACCATCCATAATCTCATAGCAACTCCCCACCGACAAAGCATCCCGTGCTGGGAAGCCAGTTCCAGGGCAGCCTGCGAAGGAATCCCGGTGGGAGAGCAGATATTGTTGAAGTGCCCGAGTCACGTGCGCGCCCATTCACATGCGCGGATTTACATAAAACTTGCTTTTGCTTCCCCTGTGACATTTTTCTTTCTCTTTTCTTCATTCCAGACCATTTTAAAAATAAGGTTACATTAGACCACACACAGGCAGCGCTGTATCATGTCACCGCTTCTTAGGCAGAACTCTCTAATTTATTTCAAAGGGAAGTTCTGCTTCAAAATTGAGGGTGTGATATGAACTCAGAAATTAACACAAGAATTTTCCTTGGGGGGAACCGAGGCTGAATCAGACATGCAATAAATGACCTCGGAAGCCCTGCGCCTTGGTACATCCACCTATCTGACATTATGCTTTAATATAAAAAATTATTTTCACCATTATCCTACTTCAGGCTAGGTGGAAGAGCTGGAAGAAGTGGATTCGCTCGGGTCAGGAGGGAACAAATTGCTCATCTGTCTGTCTGCCAGGACGTCCATCAGCAGGCACCACACTCCCGACGCTTTCTGCCCGGAATGTAACGATTTATGGGGACAGAGCATCCTGCTGGTGAGGTCCTGGGGCTGCCTGGCTGGGATGCCACCACCAAAGTGGCTCTCCCTCAGCAGGAACACACGAAGCCGCCGTTTGCTTGCAGCCGCCCCCCTCTCCACACACAACATCTGGAGAAGGACGCGGCGACAAATCCCCATCACACGGCGACTCCAGGGAGTTTTCCCACTGGTTTCAACAGGATCAGAACTCGACACAGGAAAAAGCAATGCTAAACTTACCCTGACAATACAAGCTAGGACAGAGAGACCTCTCCACAGAAGCAGCTGAGCTGCAGATTTCCTTCCGCCAACTGCTGCGGGGGCAACAGCCTCCTCCTGCAAAGGGATGGAGCAGCCTCAAGAGGAGGGAGCTGCAGCAGGAGCTGCTGTGTCCCTGGGCTCCGCTGCTGTTCCTTGAGCTTCTGTCCACCAAAGGGCAGCAGCAGACTTTCAGCTCCATGCCTTCAGACCTCGTGTTCGACATTTGGGACCTGTGGCCCCAGGCCAGCAGTAACTGCACTTTGATCTTGCCTTGCCCATGGGGACATTTCAAACCCACTCAACGGGAGCCAAGCTCAAGGAGCCCAGCAGACCACAGGGACCAGGCTCTGGACATCAACATTATTCCCTAGGCCTGCCATCTCATTTGGAGACTTGAAATGCGTAGAGCTTGGGATGGTACCACCACCCCTCTGCTCCTACTTGAGCTCTGGTTAGACAGCTTAATTATTAAGAAAATGAGATTGTGTCTGTTTTCCAAAGAAGCAGAGGCTCTTGGTGCTCTGTTTCTCACACAGACAGAAAGTCCAGTGCCTCGGCTTTACATATAGAACATTTTAATTCCACCTTCACACACAGTAGAGGTGCACAGAAGGTGTGAAGGGCTCTCCCAGGAGCTCTCCCACCGACTGGAGTGGGGAGGCTTGTGCCCTGCACACGGGACAGCACGGCTCATTCCCCTGTTTTATAAACCTATTTACAAAAGGAACTTGTAAGTGCTCCTTCTACCATTTAACTACCACATGGTACAAGATATAACAATGTTCAGAAAACCCCCTCGGGTCTGAACTCAATTATACAACTGTAGCAAGAAAAATATTTTAATCTGATCAAAGTGTTAACATGTTTGACCATGTCTGACCTCTAATGTTTGTAACCACCTAAAAGGCTGATGTTCTTACTAAGGATGTACCTTAATTTGATTTAAAGTCATTTGTACTATTTAAAAAAGGATATAGTTTTACGATTTTATATTTCATTTAGAAAAAAAAAAACAAAACCCAACAGTTCCTCAGCTCGTTCATATTCTTCGGAGGTTTCTTGCAGATTTTTAACCGGCAAATCCTATACCTTCCACTCTGGGAAGACCTGGACTCGGCAAGGGTTGGGAGAGTCAAAGCAGAGCCGCGAACCACCACGCGTGCGACACATGAGAGCCGGGTGAGAAACGGTTCTCCTGGTGCCTCGGCAAGATCTTGAGATTTCAGATGCACGCACAGCCCGCGCCGAGATGCTCTTACCACCCACGGCCAAGAGCGAGCCCTCCCCAGCCTGGCCGGCCGGTGGGGGTTCACAGCATCCTCCCTAAACGTGGGACACCCGGGCTCAGCCCGCTGCCATGCCCCCAGCTCCTTCCCCTTCCCATCCTGGCCACCTTCCTTTCTCTCTTTGATAGCTCTACTCCAGTCCAGGCTACTCGTGCATGTTCCAACCAGCATCACTCCAGCTGAATCACCCTAAACCGGCGTTTGCAGCAAAGGTGGGTCACCAAACCAAACGCTCGGGAGCTGCCCGCTGCAGGGGGGAAGAGGGGGGGTTCTCTTGCCACGTCCCGCTGCTCGCTGGGGACATCAGCTGAGCTTGGCGTTGCTGCTGACGGCAGGTACCCGGCCATGTTCAGTGCATCACTCCGGAGCGACACCAGGGCGTGTAAACAACGCAAGTGGGTGTGTTTTGGTAAAAAGCGACAATTTTGGCTGGGGCGACGCGGGCAGCTCAGCAGGATGCTGGGGGGGGGTGGTGGGGGGGGTGCAGCGTAACAGTTAGCGGGCTACAACCACCTTGAGGGAACCAAAGTGATGCTGCTGAGAAAATAAGGCAGAAAAAAAGGAAAGCAGCAGGTCAGAAATGCCGGTAGCGACACACCCACCCAGGCAGGAGCTCGGGGCCGGCTCCAGCACCGCTCGCAGCACCCTGACGGGGTTCGCAGAGAGAAATAATAAAAAAAAA
The DNA here is from genome assembly GCA_013400335.1 of Eurystomus gularis. NCBI lineage: Eukaryota > Metazoa > Chordata > Aves > Coraciiformes > Coraciidae > Eurystomus > Eurystomus gularis. Next base: position 133,941 of record VZZY01016453.1, read on the forward strand.
ATAAAAGTGGTTTTATGGGGCGTCGCAGGGCGGGGGTTCAACCCGCAGCCTCGGAGCCGGCCGCCCTTCGTCTTTAGGGAGCTGTGTTAGAGTTCCCAGCCAGGTAAATGTAAAGCCCTGACAGTCTGCCAAAGTACTCCTGGGTTAATTCTGGGTTGTTTTTCTTTTTAACGTTTGATTTTTGAAGATTCTGAAGTGAATCCTAGCTGCAAACCACCGTTTCCAGGAAGCCTCGTGAACCAAAATACAAATCTCCACTATCAAGCGCACGCATGAGCGTGGTACGTAATCCCATTCACTCACCCAGCCCTCCTCCCCGACTCTGCTGGGGCTGAAGCGTTAATTAAACACACTTTTATGGATGGTTAAGTATCTGCCATCTTCGGGCACAGATCTGACCTCCTCAATTATCGGAAGCAGCCACCAGCTCACAGCCGACGCTTTATACAATACAGACAGCGGCAATAAATCTGTAGGAGAGCAATACACCCTTTACCACGATAACCTTCGAGCGGTCAATATAAACGCAAGACAAAACGGCCCAGAAATCGGTATTGGAATCGCGACTGCACCAAGTCGAAAAAACAAGCCGAGGAAGAAATCTTCCTGCGGCTGTTAGTTAACCCATTTTTAGCCGAAAACGGCGAATCAGGTTTTTAAGCCACACAACAGAAATCCCCGCAGGATCCGAACAGGCCTGAGGAACGGGGGCTGATTTCTGCAGCTCTCACGGGGACAGGATCTTTCCTTCTCTGTCACTCTGTCTGAGTTCTGCACAGTCTACTTACTCCTCTCTGTTGCTCCCTCAAAAACCTCTTGGGTTTTTGATACGCCGTCAAGGAAAAAGGCGATTGGCAAACCACAGTCTACTTTTTAGCTTAATTGCTAATAAACAGGCTATTGAGCTTTGTTGCCCATCTTAAAAGAGTTTAAGATTAAAAGAAATATTCCACTACAGCAAATAGTTGCTGGGTTAATGTAGCTCTGAATTTACCCAGATTCCATACCAGGGAGCAAACGAAATGCTTTTAAACCAGACAAATGTAGTATCATCATTTAACATTTATCAGGAAGAGGGTAGCTTGATATTTTAGAGGGGTGAGGAGGATACCTGGTACCTGGAAGAAGGGCTACGAGGTGGGAAACCACAGACAAGGCGCTTATTTGGATTACAACAAGGCACATCGGCCCTGCCTTGCAAGCACATCTTTTCTTGCTGTAAACCGAAGGAAGCCTCCAAAACGTAGGGACAGAGTCTCAGCATCTGCACACACCGACTTCAGCAAAGTTACGGCACTTCTGCAGCTGGGGAACGAGCTCCCCAAGAAGGGATGTGCTGGGGTTTGGGGGAGGCTCCTGGAGGGACCCGTCTCCTGCCACCCAGGCCAGCAGGGTCAGGCAGGAGGACACGGCAGCGATTCCAGCGAGCAGTATTTCATCACACTCTGAGATTCACACCCCACAATCCACCCATTTTCCCCAACGCCAGTTTAACATCCCACTCCTCCAGTGGGCTGAAATGAAGGAGGCCATTATACACACTTTTAAACTTTACCCCTTTACAGCTTAAAGGGTAACCCTGAAATGAACCGAATGATGTTCTGTTCTCATTTACCAGCTGAAAATGCAGAATAACACCCAAAATGAAGGCAGCAATGCCAGCTCCCCAGAAGCAACACGAGCACTGACTATCTGCTGCAAAGCCGTGACATTATTTTCTGAAGTTCTGACAGAGCGATAGGAAAAGGGCGGCTTTAGTAGAGAAGCCTTTGTGTTAATTATTCAGACAGCAAAACTTATAAACATTAGATATATACAGTTACTAACACTGATTTGACCCAAGAGGGAAAAGCTTTGCAGGAAGAAGATGGGAATAGTCCTCCGGCAGCATTAAGTCCGCTCCTAAAAAACCTCTATTGCCATTTTAGAAGCACAAAATCCACCTTCTGGGCCATCACCCCCAACAGAGCCCTCACCAGAGGCAGACCAAAACCTGGCCATTTTACAGGCAGATACATCAAACTCAAGTTACGCGGCACGACGTATCCCTGAACACAAACACCAGAAGCTGCTCGCCCCCCAGATCTGCAACTCTGCAAAAGGAAGGGGCGTTCTTCCACCAGATATTAGGAGTTGACTGCTGGAAGAGCAAACGCGAACCCAGGGGATGGGGAGAATGGGAAAGAAGCTCCTCCAGCAAACCCGGAGCGAAGCCGGCGCTTGCCGCCAAGCATCTTTCCCCCTTTTCCCACTCTTCCCTTCAGCTTGGACCGAGCACCCGGGAATTTTATAAACTGGGCTGAAACATGAGGAAAAAAAACCCAAAACACGTGGAGGTGCCAGCACGACACCTGCAACACAGCCCAGCAGTGAGAGAGGCCGCGAAACTCCTCCGTAAGGAGAGGATGAACTCACCAGAGGTGACATAGATCCGTTTGGCAGGTAAGGGTCTGAGAGCATGAGGAAAGGGTAGCCAGAATACGCGGATCCTTTATACATCCCTGGGTCCTGATGCTTCATCCCTGCGAAAATGCAAGTTCCCCGTCAAGATCTGCCCTGGGACAGGTGATTCCTCTTCCCGCCAGCGGCTCCCCAGAGAGGTCACAGCACATCTGGGGAGTCTTTTCACGCCATGCTCCTCGGAGAGGGTGTTGGGGGGGTGCCAAGATGTTCCCCCCACACACTCCCTGGGGATGTGGGGTCAATGGAAGACCTTGGTGCTGCCAGGAGCAGCTTTCCCCGGTGGGGCAGGCAGGCCGGCATCCCTCCCTCCTTCTCTCCCTCCCTGCAGGGGGTCACGGTGGGGCTGGATGCGGCCGAGTCGAGGGGAGAGCGGGAATGGGGATGGGGATGGGGGGGCACCGAGACACGGGGGTGGTCGCCACTGACCATCATCCATGTGGTCCGGGAGCTTGTCCTGATAAACCCGCTGCGGATCCTGCACTCGCCTGATGGCCTGCGTGGGGAGGAGAGAGAGAGAAGGAGGCAAAGAGGACGGGGGGGGTGTCAGGGCAGGGGTCACCG
>VZZY01016453.1:137934-163270 GCA_013400335.1 Eurystomus gularis
GCATCGCTGCTCGCACATCTGGCTGTGCCCGCACATCTGTCCGTGCCCGCGTTTGTGCCCGCACATCTGGCTGTGCCCGTGTTTCTGCCCACACGTGTCTGTGCCCACCTCTGTGCTCGCACATCTGTCTGTGCCCACCTCTGTGCTCGCGCATCTGCATGCATGCGTGCACACGCACCTCTGCCCGCACATCTGGCTGTGCCCGCCTTTCTGCCCGCACATCTGTATGCGTCCACATCGCTGCTCGCACATCTGTATGTGTCCACATCGCTGCTCGCACATCTGTGCACGCACAGCTCTGCTCGCACGTCTGTCTGTGCCCGTGTTTGCGCTCGCACATCTGTCTGTGCCCACATCGCTGCCGGCACATCGGTGTGCGTGTGTGTGCACACGCATCTCTGCTCGCACATCTGTACACGCAAGGGTGTGCACCCACATCTGTGCTTGCGCAGCTGTCTGTACCCGCATCTCTGCTTGCACATCTGTACACACACGTGTGCACGTGCATCTCTGCTCACACATCTGTATGCACACGTGTGCACATGCATCTCTGCTCACACATCTCTGCTCACGCATCTGTACACACATCTGGGCCCACATGCCGGCACACCCATGCCTGTGCATACATCTGTGCAAATACACATCTGTGCACACACGTGTGCACACATCGCTGCTCACACACGTGTCCACACATCTCTGCTCACACATGTGTACACACATGCTTCTCTGCTCACACATCTGTACGGACACCTGTGCCTGCACATACATCTGTGTGTTCACGCGTCTGTGCAAACACACCTCTGCACACACACGTGCACCCACACCTGCACATGCATCTGCATACGTAGGCGCTTATTTGCACACACACGTCTTCACATGTGTCCATGCGTAGGTCTGTGTGCACACATCTGTATGCATGCAGCGGCACACATCTGCATCTCTGCCACCACGCGTCTCTACATGTCTGCACACATCTGTACACACACATCAGCACACATCTGGCACAGATGAGCACTCCCCTACACACGCACCAGTGGGATCCACACACCTCCCCGAACACACCAGCACAGGCGAGCACGCACACGTCAGCACACCTCTCGACACACACGCAAACACGCCTGTACACACACATCTGTACACACGAACACATCTGCACACGCACATTTGCCCACGAATCCACCAGCACAGATCGTCAGCCCACAACGGAACATAGAGGACAGAGATCTGTACATGGAGCTGCAGACACACGTCAGCACACATACGTGTGTGCACGCGGACACACGTCAGCACATGTGTGTGCACACAGACCCATATCAACATACATGCATGTGCACAGAGACACATCAACATATATATATATGCACATGCAGAGACACATCGGCACGCATGTGTTCACACCGACACGTATCAACATGTACGTGCACACAGGCACACAGCAGCATGTACATGCGTGCAGACACAGGCACACGCCAACATACATGTGTGCACACAGAGACACATCGGGACGTGTATCTGTGCACATAGACACGTCAGCACGTATATATGTGTGCACAGAAACACGTCAACATACATGTCTGCGTACACAGAGACATTGGGACGTACATGCTCACACAGAGACGCATCAGGACATGTATGTGTGCACGTAGACACATGTCAGCACATATGTGTGCACACAGACACACATCAGCATGTATGTGTGTTCAGACACGTGCGCACACAAAGACACATCAGGACACGTGTGTGTGCACACAGACGTACATCAACATACGTGTGTACACAGACACACATCAGCATGTGTATGTGTGCACGCACAGGGGTATATCGGGACACGTACGTGCGCACACAGAGATGCATCAGGACACGTGTGGATGCACATAGACACACGTCAGCACGGCTCTGCGCGCACACAGACACGCACCAACACGTATGTGCGCACACAGAGACACGTCAGGAGGTGCATGTGTGCACCCATCAGCACGTGTGCACACAGACACACCAGGACGTGCACATCACAGACACGCCGGGACACGCACACGTGTGGGCACAGAGACGCAGCAGCACATATATGTGAGCGCACACACGTGTGCACACAACAGCCGTGTCTCCGTGGGCGCTCCCGGGCACCCATGGGTGCCAATGGCTCCCCACCATCCCTCCATCACCCCCGGCCCCTTGGGAGGCACAGACGTGACGTTGGATCGCAGAAAATTATTAGTTTTCCTGCCTGGCCCCAAGGGTCAGGAAACATGAAATTACCGTCCTCGCACTAGACACTTCTGTGTCGGCGTCGGAGGCTTTTCTGAAGCAGTTCCCATGGAAAAAGGAAACTCCCCATCTCTTCTGATCACCTACGACAGGTCCTGTGCATGTCTCCAGTAGCTTAAAACAACACCCCGATATTTATTTTCCTTAATTAAGATTGCATAAGATAGCCCTGGGTCCTGGAGGCTTTTCTACAGACTGTAATGACGCCATGTAAATTGTTTTTTATGACCCAATCTACTACATATTGTCACATTCAGCCCTTGAATAGGAAGCTAAAAATCTCGGTCCCTATTTTTCCTGTTAATTAGGGTATTATTACCAGGGATATAATCTCATTACTTTTAGGGGAGGAGAAGAACTAGTCGGAGCCACTTTGAAAAGCACCGAATATATTGAAATGAAGCAAAAATCCGTCTTTCTGCTAATTGCTGCTTTCGCATGGCATAGAAGGATGGTGCTGGTTTGGGGGGCACAGTTTACGCCCGGCTAGAGGAGATGGGAGAGGGGGAAAGATGCTCTTTCCTATTTCTTTCTCCCTGCTCCGCAATCCCATCCAGATGAACGAGCGGGCTACCCCATAGGAAACTCTGTCTGCACATTTCCATCCTTTTAAACATCACAAAAAATAAAATAAAGCTGCAGCCGCTTTGAGGAATGATCATTTGAATGAAATATTTGCTACTTTAAGATTTTTTTTTTCTTTTCTTTTTTTTTTTTTGCTTTCAGATGATCCTCTTGTTTTGCATGTGAAAAAAATCGTCTGAGATTTACAGCCCTCCCAAATGGAGATAAAGCCTTGGCAATGAGTTGGAAACCTGTTGTAATCTGTGATCCAGGAAACAAAGAGCCTCATTAATGCAGAGACTTTGGTGAGCCTTTGATGTTAGCTAGCATAGCATTCACTCTCAGTGCCATTTGCATTTAAACATTCATAAAAACATCATCTCTGCTTCCTTTGCCTTAAGCAATTTAGGAGTAAAGTATAGCTTCTATTTAAAGAAACCCACTGTGGTGAGGCTTAGAATACAAATATCACATAATCTTCAAGCGGAGCAAATATTTTATCCTACGTTTCTGGTGGGCACATTTAATAATGTTCTATTTAAGACCCCAAATAAAAGATCCATCTTATTTTCATTAACCTTGCACCACGTATTCGAGTGACAAGAGGAAAAGGGGCCCTGTTAATTCTAAATATACTGCGTCTAAGTAGGAAGTAAAGAGAATCCGGAGGATTTTACATGATTCACAAGAGCCGAATTTTTTGAAAACTGGATGCCTACAGCAAGGTGCCTAAAATGTAGGCACACAGCACTGGAAATTTTGAACCAGGTCAGGTTTTTATATATATGTAGTTTTCCAAACTGCAGAATCTTTCACCCTGGTTTGAGAGTGAAGCGAAAAAAGACTGTTTAATTTTTTTATTTTTTTTTTTTTTAATTTTGAACAAACCAAAGCATAAAAATAAAATACTAAAAAATCAGAATAAGCCTGAGAAGAGGAGATTTTCTTCCAAGAGAAGACAACTTCCACTGTTGCTCCCAGCCAGCATCCCGAGGGAACGGCAGCGTGCAGGGAATTTGGGGAATCACTGAAAAACCAAAGGCCTATCTATCTTCTTAATTTCCAACCTATTCTCCCCCAGCACACCTACGAGAAGTGGAACAAGCTCTAAAAATATTGGAGTCGGCTCCACTTGGGGTTTGGAAATATTCAACTCGGGTTGTTCACGGTCACGGTACCATTAAAAATAACCGAGCGAGTGGAAATCGATCCCACGTCACATCGGGAGCTCGCTCTGGTTTCACTCCTCGGAGCAAATATAAGGGAATCCTTCTGTTGGGTTGTGAGTCAGCTCAGCCAGAGTGATGTTCGAAGCATTTTAAGCAAGTTTCCTATATGATGAATAACCGAAATGAAAAAAAAAAAAATTTTAAAAAAATCAAATGGAAAACACTTAAAAACAACTTTACCTTGGATAAAATATTTCTGGAGCTGGATCAAAGCGAAACAAAAAGCCTGGCTTACTTGTCAGATCATATCTGCACTGAACTTCAAGGTTTGATTTGTATTATTTACATGGAAAAGGTCCCAAGAAACCAATTTGGCACTAAGTCTCTTCATTACGTTTTTTCGCTTGTATGGGTGATTAAATCAATCTAGGGTTCCTATTTGATTTTTTTCTGAAAGGTGCAGCCATCTGTGAATTGAGGAACTTTTCTGATGTCACCTCGGTGCTTCAGACATCCTTTTTTCCCCCTCTGTTTTTTTTTTTCTTTAATAAAATGACTTTTTTCTTTCACTACAAACTTTCTAACTATCTAACTGTTTAGAATTAAAGGTGTATCATAACTTTTTAGGACCTTTTAACTGTAGCACCTGCAAATAACAGTAAACCAGATTAAATTAGAACCAATTCTGCCCGTCAGTCCGTCTGTTCCTCACCCCGCATTTATCAGCACGTTCCCTGGCTTCTGTGTGTGAACCTCAGCACACGTATTTTTGCAGCGCGCTATGCACACGTGTGGCTTCACCATACACATTATATGCAGTGAAGCCTCTGCTTTAAAGCCAACGCAAACGTTGCTATTAACTTCTCCTAGGCTAGGGTTTCACCTTCTGCTCTTTAGAGGGAAGCCCTTGGGTTTATTTAATTTGCTTTATTTGTTCTTCTCAGGTTTTTCGGTCGTTTAACAGAATCAGCTTGGAGTAGCTCACACTTTACGCTCTATCCATCCCCGGCAGGTCGAACACCCTCCATCTGCCTTTCCCCTTTCGTTGCATTTGCAGCAAATACGCTTCTTTGGTACGCACGCACCCGTCCAAGTAGGCTTGGATTTAAAACCGGATTTATTTCAGCACGGCTTTTGTAGCCAGTTAATCAATTCTCTACTAACAGAGGAACCTTCTAAATATTTGGAGAAGAGCATTTGCCCGATGGTCCCATAAGGACGGCTTGGCTGGTAGATTGGCAGAGCGAACGCTGCGGATGAGAGGGATGGCAGCTCCTGTGTGGGGTTCCAGCTGGGAGCAGGAGCTCCTGGAGGGTAGGCTGGTACCAGCTGAACTAATCCTGGCAAGTCACCAGAGTAAATCAGGCCACTGAAAGCTCTGTTTTGCCCAAAGGGGTTTACGCTGGTGTAATTACCTCAGCATAGTCATAGCAGGAACATTTTCTTAGTCTAGACAAGCTCTAATAGGTAAAATAGATCTATCGTTTGCAACTGAAACATCTCGACCCAGCAAAGCCTCAAGTTCTTCTTTCCCCGTGGCCTTTCCTTCGCCCGCGTGGGCCTGGGCGCAGCAGGATTTTGTGTTGGTTTGGAGAATCCTCCAGTTTGGTTGGTCGGAGATAGCAAAAAGGGTCAAACAGTTGCTCAGCCTCAATCCCTACTTGATTCCCTCTGCCCACCTTAGTCTCGCACGATTTAAAGTGTTTATTTGACTTCATGCATCAATCTCAACGTACTTAAAGGATTCACTGGCAGCTGCCAAAAGATGGCTTTTAAAATACCAACAGACTCCCTGGCATTGCAATATTTCGGTTGCTTTCGAATGTCTACATGCTTTTCTGGCAAGGTTTCCAGCTCACAGGACCGGAGACTCCTGTTTTCCCCCTCGGGAGGCAAGCAGTGAAGGCACTGGAGTCTGCTGTCTGGGGCCAGCATCCTGTGTTCTCCCGGAAAAGAGGATAATCCCTCTCAAAAGACCTCATCAGTTGTCAAAAGCCACCGCGTGAAATCCATTTGGGAGACTGTGATCTTTGGGTAACTTCCTGCGTGTACGGCACAACGTGGCACAAGCCATCGGCACCTCTCCCAGCGCAGGTTTTGGTTCTTCCTGTGCTCAGAAGACACCCTCTGCTTCGACTCTGGCAGGTTGCAAGACCGTCTCTTTGGAGTGTTTTCGCTTCACGAGTCTTTGTTCCTGATACAAAACCCAGATTATTACCTTTAAAAGACTCATCTCTTCCTCACTCCATGTGTTTTGTTCGTCTCTCGCTCTTGGACCTGGACCAAGCAACTGGCATCGCGTTTCATATTTCTCATGACTTTCACTGTCAGGTTCTCAGGCGCTTGCCCAATGCTGAAAGATCTGAGTTTCAAGCAGGAAGGAGCATGTTTATTTGTTTACAAAAACACTTTTGCAGGGCTGCATCCTGTGGTCATACAACCACCCGAGTAGTCCCCGCTCCGATGAGTCATGCCTCTAAATTAAAAGGACCCACGGAGACGGAATTGCAGAATCACGCTCAGTGCTTCCACAACGGTTTTTCCGTAAACCATAGGGAAAAGCATGTTGATTTTCGGGTCCATAAAATCTTATTTTTACCAAACCAAAGTAGTGGGTTCCTTTTCTTTTTTTCCCCCTTCTGACAGCGTCCATTCCATTTTAGCAAAATGCTTACAAGCCGATAGAAGCAGCCCTTTGCTGGACCTCGGGTACAATTCACATGAGGTACACTTTGTCCTGGGATTCCTGTTTGGACACTGGATGGAACAAAGTACAGGAGAAATCCAAATATTGTTCTTTTAGCTCAGGCCCTGCTCATACATACTATCAGGGCTGCAGCTGAGCCTGGTTAAGAGGTTGCTATCCAGAGCCACCTTCCCTTCTTGCACATCTCCCACCAAAGGTTCTCCATCAGCTGGGGCAGTGTCATTTCACACGTAGACACTCTCCAACCTGCTTTGGTCCAAATCAGCCTCGTTCTAGAAGACAGCTCCATTGCTCGAAGGGCGCTAACAAGAATAATTTCAAAAAAACCCGGGTTAGATAGATCTGAATGAGGGTCGTCGCTGACAACGGGTCTGAACGGCGGCAACCAACTGCTGAACTGAGTGGTGGACAGTGAAATTGGTTTTAAATGTTGTCAGTGGGGTCATCTGAATGGAGAATTGCCATCTCTGGATGCTCAAGAGGGCGGTGAAAGGCACGAGACCCGAACTAGAAGCTGCTTTGCCGAGAGGTACCTGTGGGGATTGGTGCTGCTGGGGAAAAAGTGAAAAGAGTTTGGGATTATTCTGACAACCTTGGCTGCAGCTCTTTCTGTGATCCCCACATTAGCACATCAAACTCCTGCGGAGCAGAGCTGGAGGCTTTGGCAGCCTCCTGCCTTTCACCAGTTGAGTCCTGTGGCAGGAAGCCCTCCCTGCGTCTTGCAGTCTGGTCGCCTCCTTCCCAGTGCCAGAGCTCTGCAGAAAGGAAGGGGGGAAGAAATGGAAACAGCTGGTGGGAAGTGAGACTGAAAGGAAATTGTCGGGATGATGGTGGTGGGATAGGGTGGCCAGGTTGGAAGTCAGAGGAAAATGATTCCGGTGTCTAAAAGGCACCTATAGCATGAGGGGCGTATTGATCACCTCTGATACATCCAACACCACAGCCACGGCAAAAGGTGTCTTTCCCTGCACTTATTAGTTGGTTGGTTTTTTTTTCTTCTGCATTGTTTTTAGTTTATGACTGTTGCCTGCTGTGAGAAAGAAAAAAAAATAATTGACGAGACGAGGAAGAAAATGAAGCAGGGAAAAGAACATGGGGCTAGGGGGGAACGCTGAATTCATAAATGTTCACACCAAAATTATCGTAAGGAAAAGGAGGAAAGAAAAGAACAAATTATAAATCTGAATTCAGCAAGGCACAGCTTTCTGCTAATGAATGTGGGACACTTGGAATAGATATATATATAAAACTTTTTTTTTCAGATGTCTTTTCTCTCAGATCTCTGCTGATGGCTTTCTCGAGACACACTGACAACAAGCCAGGGCGAGCTTGTCAGCATCATACTTCTCTGTACCTCCGTCTGAAAAATGAAAGAGAAGTGAGGAAAGGTAGAAGCGGAAGGGAGGCTTGTGTTCCTGCATCCTTTGTGCCACCCCCTTTTCATCTTTGCCACTTCCCCCCTTGCCAACAGTGTCACCACCTCCCCTGGCTCGAATGGATGTGAGGGACCTTGTGTGAAGTACAGTCCTACCGCCTTCCCTGTCCGTCTGGAGCAGCGATAGAAGAACCAGATGAAAGCAGCATTGAAAGCTGCGCTGGAAATCCTACCGTATCCAGCAAGACAACTCTTCTAGCTGTTTGGGGCTAGCTGAGAAGAAGGGGTGCCTCTGAGTTGAACTACATGTTTCAACAGTATGTTGTTCTGGAAAGTGTTGTATATGTGCCGACATCCGCTGTTGGCATGTGTACGGAGCGACGCTTGCCAGCTCCTCCTAATCTGGAAAGAGGAGACACGCGGTGTTAAATACATGTGTCATCACCAGTCATCCCCCCCTCCCGCCCCCCAATTTTATCATTTGGTTGTGCAATGTATTTGAACCAAGTCAGCCCGTTCGGTTTAGATGAACTCGGGCCAAGTAACTGTACTGGGGCTGACTTCAGAGGCTTGAGCGGAGTTGCTGGAGCAGCTCTTCCATAAGGCAATGCAAACGCTCTCTTATGCTCCTTATTCCGCTCCTTAGACAAAGGCCTTTTGGTAGGGCTGCAGTTGGAGGGAGGGAGGGAGAGCCCCTAAGAAAACAAACAAACCATGCAGCTCATTGCATCATAGGGCTTTTGACTCCCAGCGCGTTAAATCTTATAGGCAAAACAGGGCCAGGCCTGAGCAGGGCTCACAAAGGGGACTCCAAGGAAACCCACGCTGCAAGGGATGGTTTTGGTGACTCAGTAGGTGACAAGGGCTCTTCTGAGTCAGGACTGAAACAGCGTTTTTGCATGACGTTAGCACACCCGAGCTTAGGAGGTTTTCGAGGCTGACAGCCTGACTAGCCATGCCAGTAAGGGTCCTGGAGGACTTTTGCACTGATACAGATGGTGATTCCAGTCTCTTGGTCAAAGGCCAGCTGCATTAATTGTGTTTTCCCTCAGTAATTGTTTTGTCCAGCTCTGGAGTCCCCAGCACAGGAAGGACATGGACCTGATGGAGAGGGTCCAGAGGAGGGCTACAAATATGATGAGAGGGCTGGAACACCTCTCCTACAAAGACAGGCTGAGAGAATTGGGCTCGTTCAGCCTGGAGAAGAGAAGGCTCTGGGGAGACCTTGTTGCCACCTTCCAGTATCTGAAGAGGGCCTTCAAGAAAGCTGGGGAGGGACTTTTCAAAAACGCCTGTAGGGATAGGATGAGGGGTAATGGGTTCAAACTGGAAGAAGGTAGATTTGGATTGGAAATTAGAAGGAGATTCTTCATTCTGAGGGTGGCGAGACACTGGCACAGGTTGCCCAGGCAGGCTGTGGATGCTCCATCCCTGGAGGTGTTCAAGGCCAGGTTGGATGGGCCTTGAGCAACCTGGTCTAGTGGGAGGTGTCCCTGCCATGGCAAGGGGGATGGAACCAGATGATCGTTGAGGTCTCTTCCAACCCAAACCATTCGATGATTCTATGAATTGTTGCCCCCTTTAAGGCTGTGAGCATGATCTGTACTACAGCCCTGAAGTATGACTGTAGGTGGTTGTGAGGCACCTTTAACTAGTTAGTTGGAAGCCAACACCTGGGCAACTACATCATCAGCTGCTTGGTATTTAGGCAGGGATCTCAGAGCTCCTTCCTTTCCTCCTGGTGATGGCTACAGCACTAGTGGTATGTGAGCTCACTCATCTCAAACAAGCGTGCGTACATCCCCAGGGGCTGTAGGCACACCTTGGGGTTTCTGGGCTGGCTTGTGCTGTCTTGCGTGGCTCTGCACTGTACCGCCAGCACTTCACTGAGCATGGGGTATGCTCACGAGTTACCCACAGCTCTCTTCTGTTTTTCTTAAGTGGCTTTGGTGCTCCTTATCTTGCCCAACAAGTGGGCTGACAACAGAAGCCCTGAATACAGGGTATGTTTTGGTGGATCCTGGCCCAGACTCTAGCTCTGGAGACCCTCAGTTTTGGACTGGTAGATATGTTTGTGTCCTTAACTCGGTGGTGAATCTGTTAGTTGTCTCCTCGTGACGTGTGTGGATACAGGAGTGATGCGGTAGCAGCAGATGGTGCATTTCTGAAAGCTATGGAGATGTGGAAGGTGTGCGGTTGCAATAGGCAGACAAACAGAAGTTGTTAAAAGTTTTGGTGACTAGAGAAGAAAGCACAGAAGCAGAGACTTTAGAAGGACAAGAAGGAAAAGTACGTAAAAATGTGATCACCCATTTTAATGGCTAAACATGAATTATGTTATGGGATGCTTTCATCTTCGTATAGGTTAGCTTTTTATATTTGTATATAAATATTTTTCTTGAAGTAAAGTCAGCCTAATTGGAAGTAAGAGCTATTCCATGTCGTTTATTTTAATACTCTAATATATTTCCCCTAGTTAATCATTGCTATTTCTAAATATAAATTTCCTTTCCTTTTCTTTCAAGTCACTTAAAATGAAAGGGCCTGCTTTACTCTTTGACCTTCTCTAACAAGCAGACCCTTGAAATGCAACGTTTCCAGAAAGCGAGCTGTAGGAACAACAGATGGATTTAGTAAATTACAGCCTGCAGATGAATTGTATGAGGAGTCAGCTTGGGATGGAGGCTTAAAATACACAGAAATTTTCTATGCTGTAGCTTGTTTCTTGCTGTCAAACGCTGCCTGGTAAATGTGTAGCTTGTGTGATGTCGGCTTTCTGTACTGATTGATTTGTAGAAGCTGTTCCATCCCAAATTACCAGCTACTTGGGTCCCCGCCTGCAATCCTACTCAGCCAGGAGACTGTCCTCTAGGTACGTTTCAGTATTTTGCATTTCTTTTATTTGCTGAAGCGATTCTGACAGACTGCTTACGCTGATCAGCAGATTCTAAAACCTGTTTGTGGTTTCCCAGGGATTTCATAGACAAATTAGCGCCTGTGTATTCGCAGGACAGGTGACTCCTACATGATAAAAATGTAGTTTATAATCAAAGTGCCTTTCTTGTAACAATAATCTTGAGCTAGGCATTTGCTTATCTTCCAACACGTTCATCCCTTTCAGGACTAACAACTTGTTTTTTAATAAAAGCGTGGTCTTGGTTCTGCAGACCTCACCGACATCACTAAATCTGACTGAGTTTGAGGTGTAATCGTGTGCAAGGACTGCAGGAATGGATGTTCACCTCGCTAGGTTTCCTCAGCGTGATTTAGCTCTTGCTCTGAGGTTTGAAGCTCCATAACGTGTCTGATACGGAGCAGCAGCAGCAAGTTGTCATTGTGATCAAACACAAAGCTTCTGCGGGGAAGAATAAATTATTTGCATGGGTGTGATGAACGCTTGAAGGGAATTTGATAAGTTGCCTGTTGAGCACTGGGAAAAATTCTGAAAATGATTCACGTTGTTCTTCAGGGTGTCAGGAACTTAACATTCAAAAGAGATCATCACTGGTGCGGGTTATTGCACAGTGTTATTAAAGTTCTTCTGAAATGAAGATATCTTAAGATGGCATGGCAATAAAGACAAAATCAGGTAGGCTCAGGATTTTTTTTACATAAATAAGGATTCATTTCTCATCTTATGTTCATAAGATGGTCAATGTGTTTTACAGCAGTTTCCTGCGCTGTGTCTGAGTTTGAAGTCCTTGAAGTCACTTGCGTTGAAATCAGTCATGTGACAGACTCCAGTGAATCTCTGCATCGGGGTGCTAGAATCAGAGACTGGTTTGGGTCAGAAGTGACCTTTAAAGATCACCCCCTGCACTAGGCAGGGACACCTTCAACTAGAGCAGATTGCCCAGAGCCTTGTCCAACCTGACCTTGAATGCTTCCAGGGGCCAACCAGCACTGCTCAGTATGGAACTGACAGGGATCGCGTCTGCTTTCGGTGAAATACGTAAGGCAAAGACACATATGGGAATAATGAGGGTGGTAATAACAACAATCTTGTTAACACTTGGGAAAATTGTGCGAAATATTCTCAGTGCTGCTTTCTGCTTGCCCTCTGAAGGCGGCTGCAGCATCAGCAGCTGCGGTTCATTCCTGCTCACTGCCCTGGTCCCCAGATCATACTGGCTGAGGACCTCTCGGGATGCAGCTTGGCTCCCATCCCCAGCCGTGCCCCGGCTTCCTCACAAAGGAAACCAGTGCATGTGGGGGATGGCTGTGCCTGCAGATCTCCTGAAACAGAGCTGATGTGGGGCCAAGGGTGTGTATCCCAGGATGAGGACTGCAGAGAGCATCTGCCCAGCAGTGTAGATACTGCCTCTGGGGAACCTTCCTTCAGAAGAGTCTGGCATTGTAAATGCTCTGCTTGCAGAGCAGGTCCCAGTGCTACAGCATTTAACGTGCTGGTAGCATCCAGTGGCCAGGTTACAAATGCGATGCTTGGTCTTGGAAATGGTGTTACAGGACCCCGCAAATTTTTCCCATAACTCACAGATCCCAGCAGCCTTCTATGAGAACCTGTTAGAGAATGCAAAATTTAACAATTAACCACCGTAAAACAACAACCCTGGCCTGTACCTGTGAGTTTCCTCCAAGGAAGGCACTGTGCGTGAAAATAGTCTCTCATTGTTTTTATTTTCTTTTCAAAAGAAAAAATTCCAAACCAGTTATTTGCTTGGTGGGTTTCGTTGCATTCCGAGGGCTGCTCACATGTAAAAGGGCTGTGGCAGTGCACAGAAACCTGAATAGTTTTTCTGCGATGGGATTTGTTACTGCTCTATGGTCTGCAGCTCCGTAACGCGAGTTGTTGATGCAGCATATCAGTGAGTTGTCACAGGGATCAAACAAAGTCCTTTTAAGCCACTCGCAGCAAGGCTACATAACGGTTTGAGATCTGAAATGTCCAGCTGAAACTCTACAGAGAACTGCTGAGGGAGGCAGAATGTAATTACCCATGTTGGAGGCTGGCCAGGTTTCCAAGGTTAACACCTTTCATCTTGACATCAAATCTTTAATGACCACATGTGGTAAAGACGTTTGTTCAACATCTCGTTTGGGAATAGAGCACATCCAGAGTTACTGTGCTTCTACTGTCATGCTGGAGTATCAGTTCAGGATTGATCCAAAGGAAAACTGCTCTTAAAGTTGCCAGCAATACCTCATGGACAACTACACGTTTCCTCTGGAGACTCCTATTTGAGTAGAACCAGGACTTACTGTCTGATTTTTCTTTCCTCCAAACGATCTGATCCTCTGTCCTTCTTACAAGCTAATTGCAAATGCTGCAGTTACCCTTATTTCCATGTTGCCAAATAAAATAATTAGAGGAGTATGCATTGTGATTTTGGAAAGATACATTAGCAAATGAAGGGTAGTGATGACAGCATGTTCTCACAGTGCCAATTAAAACACCGCTGAGGAGATTCAACCCTACTTCCTGGAGATCTGGGCAGACAAAGGAGATTTGCAGGGATTCACTCAAACAGAAGGGTCACAGAATGGCTCCTTTCTGCTTCTGAGCTCTTGGCATATGGAAACAGAACTGGGGGAATCTAGAGAGCAGCTTTCTTGAGCAGTATGTACCACTTAGGTAGTGGATGGAACAATCTGAAGCATCTTTAAAAAGATATTTGTTGGGATAGGTGAGATGGTCTAGCCAAAGCAAAGAATCATTAATTGCATTTACCTATCAGTCTTGTTTAGACTAACAAAGACGTCACTTTATGGCCATTAAATTTTCTACTCTCTTAATCTCTGCTTAACTAATTTTTGCTTAGAAAAAAATAATCTAGGTTATGAGGGCTTGAGGCATGTTGAATAAAGGCACAAAAAACGTGTGCATGAGGACAGAGGAGATCCCAAATACCTCATAGTATACCTGAATGCAAACAGTATCCGGGCTGTAATTCTTAATGGATGTGGAGAAATGCCTCTTCCTCAGCAGCAGTTTTAACTTCAGAATGAACAACCGGATCTGCTTTCTCTCTTGCAATGAACTATATGATCCTGTCCACGTGCCAAGGTGGTCCACAAGGCTTCAATCCTAGTCTTGGGGTTTTTCCCTTGATCACACATCCAGGGACTGAATCCATGAAGATCTAGTCCTGCACGTTACACCCGCAGCTCTGTAGGTACTTGGCAGTGGAGGGATGCAAGTACTTTCATTTTACATACTGGGAAAGTGAAGTTTAGGTGTTGCTTGTGTGAAATTAGTCACAAACCAAGTTTCTTAGCCTCTTTTCCAACAGTGACACTGGAGCACAGCACTATAAAGCAAGGGGAAGTTGGGTTTGTCCACTTCTGATAGCACAGCATCCCCTGAGCTCAGTGTGAACCTTCCTGGGTTCTCTACGATCTATTTTCATTCATATGAAGTAGCATTGAAAGTACAACAAAGTTCTACCTTGTAACCTGAAGCAAGACAGGGCTAAAGGTGACTTAAACTCTCCCCTTCAAAAGGCCATTTTGTTTCCAGATTATGGACATGTATCTGTCTCTTATCAGTCCCATTTGTGGTCTGCTTAACCGGTCAGTCCCATTTCTGCCTGGCATTTGTCACACTCAAACATCTGCTGTGGAGAGCTCAAGTGCTCACAGGTGTTAATGTCTCTAGCCATGCAATTTTGCCATTTAACTGCTTCTCTGGACTCAGTCTGTGACGGTGTCTCTCCTTAGCGGGTGTAAAGCAGCAGGAGTTTGGTGGTTTCTTCTGTAGAGCGTGACCATGCACAGTGGCAGTTTTCTTAGGAAGTGTTTCAAGCCAAGACAGAAGAGGTTTGTAAAAGCTTTGGCTGTTTTCCCTGGAGGTGTGTACATCCCATTTCACCAGAGAAGCTACAGTATTAGTGGCAGCAGCTGTAACCACCTCTTGGTGTGCTGAGGAGCAAGAAGACCTCCATGTCCTGTGCAGGTCTTGCTGGAGATGCCAGTAATTGTTCAGTCTTGCTGGTGTATTCTGTAGCAAGACACCATATTCTTTTGGAAAATATGAGCACAATGACTCAAATACTAAATACAGAAGTGAAAAGAACAGACTGAAGCATCCAGGCTGTATTGGTGATAGGTCACATAGAGAACTGACCATCTAGAGACTACATCAAGATCCTAGTATCTGTTAGAATAGAAGTATATGTTATGAAACAGTTTTCCTTCTTTGTGGTTAAACAAATGCATGCCTGTATCCAGACAGCATTTGGGATGTGGTCCCTTTCAACCTTCACCAGGATCTGGTCATGTGCTTTGCTTCCCATCTTTCTGTCAGTGGTACTTCAGCATTTAGAAATGTCTGGTACATTTATGGCTTTTTTTAGAAGTGATAATAAAAAGCGCGTGCTCTTCTTCAACTGGTGTTGTTGCTGTAGCTCAGTATGATCTCATGAGCATGTTTTTGATGCCGCAAGTAGCTGCAAGGCAAACCTGGAACCGCTAGTTTAAGTCCCCAGGAAAGGGGGAAAGTCTTATAAACCTTATTGTTTTAAGGTATTGGAAAGCACAAAGTTTCCACTTGATTCTCTCACTCTTGATGCTCAAAGCTTCTCAGCAATGGGGAGGCTGTTGGTATGCCCAGACCCATGGTGGGTCCAAGCCAGGTCTGTTCTGTTCCACTGCACTCCTTGCTCTGTCGACCCACTTGCTCGTCTTCTCCTCAGGCATTCTTTCAGGCATAATGTCTGTTTGCTCTTTTGTTCGTGTCCTAATGGATTAGAAGACCCCTGTCAGGGCTTGGGGCAAGCCTTGTGCTGGCTATGGCTGTGCCACGGCAGCAGCCCTCTACCATCTCTAGGCGGGTCTTGTGGTGGGGCTTCAGTAACCCAATGGTGCTGGGCAATGGCATCTGCAGTTAACCTGCCTTGGGCAGGTTGCCATAGCCATGCAGACTCCAACTGGGGCACTGCCACCTCACAGGATGGTGTGTGGGGCTGAGGTTGGCAAAATGGCTGTCCTGAGAGCCTGCTGCTATCTGAGCTGGAAAACAGAATGGCTGATGGCCAGGTTGGGAGGAAGAGTGTGAATACAGGGAGGCTGTGGATGCTCCATCACTTGATGGGTTCAAGGCCAGGTTGGATGGGGCTTTGAACAACCTGGTCTAGTGGGAGGTGTCCCTGCCATGGCAGGGGGCTTGGAGTGAGATGATCTTTGAGTTCCCTTCCAACCCAAACCATTCTATGGTACACAGGCCTGCGCTCGTGGTGGCCCTGTTTCTCCAAACCTTCAAACCTGAGAAGGTTAAATGCAGAAAGCGAGGTGTTTCTTGCTGGTTTTGATGCTGTGGGGCTGGCTGACATGTCAAAGAAATGTGGGGCTGGCAGGACTGTGGGTGCTCACTGGGTGGCCAGCACCTGCCGAGGAGCCAGCTGTCCCCGCAGGTCTGGCAGAGGAGGAGGTTCAGGGACAGCCATGCCCCTCTACCCTGCTGTGGGATGAGCTGAGCTGGCCTTTCCCCCTCCTCCTGCTGCCACGGTCCTTGTGTTGGCCTCCTTCCACACCCAGCCGGCTGTTGAATTTCAGGGGGTCCAGCAGAGCTGGGGCCTGCACCCATCCTGTGCTGTTCCTACACACCAAACCTTAGCCCAAGTCTTGTGAGAATCTATAAAGTCCTTGCTCCCGCAGTCCCAAGGCTTGCCTTGCTTTCTGTCTTGTTAAAAAAAAAACATACTACGAATTCTAACTTTCATGACTCCAAAGAAAAGCTTGGAAAAAAAGGACCCTGATGTCCCAACAAGATAGGAAGGGAAAGCCTGAACATCTTTATCAGTTTGGGGGCCTTTTTTAATCTCATACCTTTTTTTTTTAAAAGCAAAATCTCTCTAATTTTACTCTTTTTTTTTTTTTTCTGGGTGCAATTTGGCTAATGACTTTTGTAAACTTGTGTTGGCAGAACTAACAACGGCTAAAACAAAATGACTAATTGTTTTCATTCATCAGCTATTCATTGCAAGAGCAATTATAGTTTCAGCATTCTGCCCCCAAATGAGGGCTGGATCCTGCAGTCATGTATTATTTATATTACCTGTCTCCCTATTTACATTCTCTAGCACAGCAATGACTCTATTCAGTGTCCAGACCCCTTCTTGTAAAATCTGGTTGTTTCAGATGCAGGTCAGAATTTGGGCAATCCAGGCTACCTGCTGCTCCTCTTGATTTCAAGCAAGACATAAACTAAAACCCTATTTTATTGCTTGACTTGTTCAGATGGTGGTAGATAGCTTCTGAAATGTTAAGATGCCCTTGCTTGCCTTTTTCTGTGAAGCTGAAATACTGTTTTCTCTTCAGATCATATAAACATCTCGTATAAATCTGTGAAATTTAGCACCAAAGGCAAGTTGTTGTTCTATTGCCAAGACATCAGGTTTACTTTATGAAGCACACTAAATATTTCCATCTTGTTAGTAATTTTCTTATTTTCCCACATACAGGATTTAACAAAAAAATCCCCATGGCAAACCCCAGGTTTCCTTGGTGAAGCACACCCCGTCTGTGAAAGAACCAGAAATAGCTTGATTAGAAATGGTTAAATGAAAGACTAATCTTTCACCTCCTTGTTTGACATGAGTTGTAGGACAGACTGAGTAAGCTGCTCTGGGAATGGAGCTTATGCTCCCTGGCTGGGGTGAAGGATGAGTCTCTAAAGGTCTCATCGTCTGGGATTTTGTCATAGTTGTGTGGTTAGAAATCGTACCGGGATGGAACAGCTCAGCAGGGATTTGAGTCCTCTCTCCTCCGAAGGTCCACTTGTGGTCGCATACGCTGTCTGCCCGGAGCACAGGGAGTGTTCAACCCACGCGAGCAGTGGGAGAAATGTGTAGGAATGGAGTCATGTTGCTATAGGCACCTCCGTCCGCAAATCTTTATTGCTTTTTGTGCCACCTCACTGCAACACAGGAGAGGCACAGAAATTAGGGGGGTTGTGGATGCTCCATCCCTGGAGGTGTTCAAGGCCAGGTTGGATGGGGCCTTGAGCAACCTGGTCTAGTGGGAGGTGTCCCTGCCATGGCAGGGGGTTGGAGCTAGACGGCCTTTGAGGTCCCTTCCAACCCAAACCAGTCTATGATTTGATGACATTATCTACTTTGACTCTGTCTTAGAGCTGAAATTGAGACAAAAAGCCAAGTAAAGACAACTTTACTGGATTCTGTTGATTTCTGGACATGGATCGAAAGTTTGTAATGTTCCTTTGTCCTTTTACTGGCAAGCGGAGGCTTTGAAAATCATTAAAGTCTAAATAGGGAATTCCTCATCTAATCCAAACTTCCTATTTCTGCTACTGCAAACTACATTTTGTGTGCATGATACCCTGAAAGGTACGTTATTCATTCCTGAACCCCTCATCTGCTGCTTGCCCACAAAGCAGGAGTAGCTGATAGCAAGTAATTCATGGGGAAAAGAAAAATCAAAGTGGAAATGGTGATCTTAACACTCTACTTTGCACTTGGCAGATCTCAAAACACTTCAAGGTGCCTAATTTTAAATCCTTCATCCACTCAATGCTCTAGTTAAGAGGAGGGAGGAGAAGCATTTGTTTGCGACTGAGCTATTAAATGTAGGATTTGTGTCTTATAAAGTGTCAGTGTTGCTTTTCAAGGCTGATTAGGGATGGCGAAGAGATTCGGGTCCTACAGCCCTTAAAATGAATGCAAAACTCATTCCACTTCAGCAGGAGATGGACAGAGAGAGTTGTTCCTGTTCCAGTATGTTCCTCTGTGAGTGTCATGAGTGGTGTTGCCTTGAATTGCTCAAATATTGTACCTAGGTTTTGAATATTCTGGAAGTAATCCTTAATGTTTATGGGTAGCAAAGTGATACGAGAAATGGGAATCTCCCAAGAGTTTAGTTTTAAACACGGCATCTGACAGCAATGTGATTCTATTACAACATCAAAACTAGTTTGCATACATATATATTTCTCTTTTTCAAGGCTCTCAATATGATTTATGAGCGGCAATTAACTAAAACCTTTTAACACCACGTGACAGAGGTTTTGCTGGGCCCATTTATGAACTAGGCAAGCTGAGGCACAGAGGTGTCAAACACAGCTTGGAAGTGATGGTATAGCAAAATAAAGACCAGAACCCCAAAATCCTGAATCATAGCCCCTGTTCTAAGAGCTGTCCATTTATTGTTAGAAGAGATCATTACAATCCACTGGGCTTGTCTGGCAGACTTTAGAAACGTAGGCTTTTAAATGCAGAAGGGTTATCTTTATGTACTGCTCCATGTAGGAGGGTTTTACATCGTGCGGAAGAAACATCTAAACCATGACGGAATGAGAATCAATATAGGTCATTAAAAAAAAAAAAATCCTACCGAAAAGGATTTTTTCCTGTCATTCAGCAATGTTTATATTCTGTGCTCCCTTCACGCTGCTCTACCTATGGAACAGAAAAGCCTTTTAAAAATATAAATGGCAGATGGTTTGTAGAATACTTCAGGTCTCGCGGACCATGGGCTTCCTTCCACCTCTGGTCAGCAGGACTGAGACTGTATCATGTGAGGGGTAGGTGTGCATGGGCTTTGTGTACGTTTTACGCTTACAAGATAGCCTGGGTTTGCAGGTCCTTGTTGGAAGACAGACCTCAATGCTCTTGTTGGAAACTCTGTAGGACGATAAAATGCTTCTGACCAGGGAAAAGACACTTGGGAAAAGGTTCTTCAGCCTCTACTTAGCTGACCTCTACTTAGCTGAGACCACAGCAGTACACAGACCTCAAGGTGTCCTTCAGAGACCATGTTCCTCTTCAAATACACAGCTACTGATGTGGCTGGAATGCTGCTGAGGCAGAGCTGGAGTTAAAGAGATGAATACCCACCTGCAGCCATGGTCCTAAGAGGGTCTGCAAGGCATTCTACATCAATAGAAGAGATGCACTAAGTATCAGTTAATGCTGAAATCAGGATACGGCTGGGTGTTCTAGAAAAAAAAAGTCTATATGTCTATTTTACAGCACTGTGCACAAAAGAAGTAGTAATTTATAACGAAGCTTATACTTTCTTACCTGCCAGTACATTCCTATTAGTAATACAGTAAGAATTCCTGAAGATCTGCCTTGCTAACTGTGGAAGGATAGAAACATGTGAAAACTTGATAAATATGGCATGTCTTTAAATCTTGGGAAGGGAAATGCTTTATTCACATCTGAAACCAACAGCTATGAGCTAGTGGAAAGAATACTTTTTTTTTTGTCCTACGGAGATTTCTGCTGCATGGCAGATGACTTAATCGGGGGATTTTTTTTTAATAAGAAAAAGTAGAAATACAGATGTGGGTAATTAAATATAGGAGATCCTATTTCTGGTTTTAGTGTAAAGGCATTTATTATTTGAAATCTGACTCATTTTTAAGACACACACACACAAAATGGGCACACGTTCAGTATTATCCAAGTCCTTGCATGAGTGCGAGCAGTACTTTGTAAGATGGTATCAACATGTTCCCCAGTAACAGTCGGTGCTACCAGTACTGTTATTGCCATCACTGATCCACATCTTCTGCGTATTTATTTTCACATGCAACTACATTAAACTCCGGGCAGTATTTTACCCTTCACAGGTAACTACTTAAGAGGATCAGGCAAATAATATTGCTGAAAATAAACTCGATGATATAAAACCCATTCTTGAAACCCAAAGGCAAGACAAGTAGCGTCTTGGGACCCCCTAATCCAGCACAAACACTGCAGCCCACAAGACTGGCTGACTTGGTGATCCTCATGTTGCTCTGGGCACCTGATTCAACTCAAAATCCTGCGGAGTTGTAAGGCAGGCCCTGCCTATTGTTTGTTTGGTGTCTTGGGGTTTTTTTTTTCCCTTTGGCTGAAGATGCGAAGCAAAATAGGTCTGTGGTCCTGCTCCCATTAGAGCCTGTGAGAGTTTGCTTACACTGAAGTCACGGACAAAACCCTCAATAGCTTTAATGGGGGCAAGAACAGGCTCACCGTGATTTAGTCTAAAGTGTTCAGCTCAAGGCAGAAAGACGGGGGCTCTTTGAAAATGACAACTTGTGGGTTTTGGAGAGGTCATTAACATATTTGTCATGGGGGAAAGAGGGTAAATAAGGAACTTGAAAAGAAAGACGGATATTAATTAGGCTTCAGACAACATTGCTGGGTGCTGATGACACAGCGTAGCTCTCCAGACGACTATAATTTGCAAGTGAACCCAACGAGTATGAGACTTTACAACGAGCCGAGCAATTAGTTCTTCCTGAGTTGCAAGAGTGACATCATGTGTGCAAAACATGCCTTCGCCTTCAGCTAACAACACGTACTCATTCATTCTTCCTGTAGGGTCACGGTTTGCTGTGAAGGCCACTAAATCATACCTCTGATGGATGTGCTAACTTTCAGACCCTAGTGAATAAGAGTCCCTGAAGTGCAGATAAAGAAACATGTGTCTAAAGCACCAGCTACCAACAAAAGCAACTCCAATATTTAATTTTGTGCTCTATAGCTGGCCTAAAAAATACCTGCATTCTTCGAAATACCTTAAGTTATTTTTCCAGGGTCTTGAAAATTGTCCCTGTTGGAAGGATCTGAACTGATAAGCGATTTCTTTTATTTATTAAGTCTGGAATTTGTCAAGGTGTTGTTGAAAAGAGGTGAGGGGTTCTTTTTAGGAGCTCTTTATATAGAGTTCTGAAAAAAGCAAGGATTTAATTTAGGAAATGGAATAGAAATGAAATATTTGAACAGCGACGTTAACATGTACCTGGGTATAGATTTCCAGTAGCGTGCGTGTGTGTGGTTTCATAGGCTGGATCACTTAATGTTTTGCCCTGCGTGAGTTTATCAAAGAGACTATAAGGATCCATCTGATACTGAAGGAGGAATAAATTATGGCATTGATCTATGAAGACAGATTTAGTCTTTAATCAGATACGTGGTCCCACTGGAGCCACAGACTACTCACCCGCAGTGAATTAAGCTCCTGCTTAAGTGCTTTGTAAAATCAAGAGACCAAAAGATCTCGTGAAGATTTTTCAGCTCTTTTGTCTGTTAGAAGTCTGATGCAAATTGTTGTGTAGCTTCTGATTTTTTTGCTGGATTAATAGAGAGGAAAACTGGGATGTGAACAAGCTTGACTTTAGAGATATATTCCAGTGTGTGAAAAGCTGCGTTATCTGTTGGAGAAAACTGTTACTACGAACGCAAAATGAGCATTTCAGCACTAGATTTTTCTAAACATAGCAGTGGGCATGAAGATTTGGCAGAGCAGATGCAGAACAGGGCCACAACTAGCAGAGCACAGAGCTCGCATCAAACGGGAGCAAGTTTCTCTGCGGTGAGATGCCAGACGGGGCTGCACATGTATCCTCACTGCCTTTCCCCAACGTTTGGGGCTCAGTGTTGGTTGCTCTCAGTACCTCTCTCTGTGTCCCCAGTTTGCTGTCTCCCAGTGAATCAGGTGGGAAAGCTCCTTGGTTTAGCTGCAGCCCAGTCAGACCCGTGCTGCACTTTGCTCTGCAGATCTGTGAAAGTCCAGGGCAGTGACTTCAGCCTAGCAGGATATTTGGATCTGATCACCCACCCCGAGCTTTTGGCAAATAATCTCTATGGTTCTCTTGTTTGTGCCTAGCTCGCATGTTTACGTAGTCCCCAGGAGCTTCTAAAATTAGAGCCTGAGGAAAATAGAAACCTGTTCTCCAAAGCCAGCAGGATGTCTTAATAGAAGCTGTTATTGCTATTATTAAGAATATTAATAATCGCACGGTAACCAAAGGCAGCAATGAATCTCTTGCTGGACTCTGCCTGGGATGGGTGACATGTCTTTATGTCCTCATAAAGCTGTAGCAAAAGCCACCCAAGAGAACTGGTAAAGCTGACAAGGGCTGGTATGTAAAGCCTTGCAGCAGGGAGCTGTGCAGCCTTTTGGTCCCTGCTGACACTGAGGTTTCTTCTGGTTGTGACAACTCATCCCAGCGTAGAGACAGCTTGCAGGCGGCATTCAATTTACAGCTTTCTGCAGTAAAGTTCCTGTTTTGATCACAGCAATGAAGGAAGGTAGAGGTCTGAGAGTGTGATGGTGAAAATGTCAAGCGGAGCTGAAATGGAGGAAAAAAATCAGAATTCTGTGAAAAAGTTTGAACCCTGTTCCCCAGCTTCAACTGCAGGGACTTTCCTCTTAACTGAAACCCGAGGATCCCTTCATATGAGCCTATTCAGTTGACTGCTTTATCTGTAGCTGCCAGCATGGCCACAGATGTGATAGGGGAAACCATTGGTTTTGGTGGTGTGGTCAGAAGAAGAGCGAGGCATGTTCGCATGAACTGTCTTTTTTGGCTAACGAGCTCTGCACAGCCTGAAGAAGTGAACCTCCCACGGAGCCAGAATCTGCCTGCTTCGTGGGCCGTTCTGGTTGAATTATTCCTCTGGCAATGCACCCCCCCGAGCTCAAGTTTAATAATGTAAAGCTGGTGATGGGCTGGTTTAGGTTTTAAGTGCATGGTTTTGATTAATTCGCTACATTTCAAGGGCAAAAAAAGAGAGAAGTAAAGACTTGGTCTTTACTGAATACTACACCATCTTCCATGCGGTGTTGACCTACTAAAATCGTAGGCCCCCTGCGCCTACCTGATATGCTTCTTTATGTAGTTGAGAGACTGAGCTGGGACACTCCGTGTTTATAAAAAAAATCAATACTTGACAATCTACTTGAAGTTGCACAGAAAACCGGAGGTTGTGTAAGAGTTAGGTCGGAATCAATCTGAAAAATGAGTGTATGAGCAGAAAATGCAACTATTACAAAACACATCCTTGTCTTCTGGTCACCTGGCCATATGGACACATGGTATATAGAGGAGGTGAAAATTCTCTCCTCTCTTCTACGTACAGCCATCCATGTTTGCCCAGGCACATACCCACCACAGCACACAAGAGAATCTACTTGGTGGTTTGAATGCAAATGCAGTTTCATAGCTCTAATGATCAGCAGCTGGGAAAATGCAGGCGTTTCTCCTTCATCTCTAGACTTATTGGAAAGATTTTTTGCTTTGTGGCTTTACTGGGTGACTTCCTTGATGAACCGATTGAAAAAAATCATTTAATTTCTTCGAAGACCATAGTGGTTACCATAGAAATACGTTAATTGCAAAACAAGGAATAATTAGTTTATGTTTGTTCCTTTGTGTCTCCTAATTTCTTCCATTCAGGATTTTTAAGCATATAATTAAAGGGATTATTCAGCTTTGTGATTTTTTTTTTTCCCCTCCATAAATTCATCTCAAGACAAAACTCTGATGTTTCTAGAGCATAAATAATAATGATTATATGTGGTAATTAGTCCAACCTGTTTGTCCACATAGCAGAAAACAATGTGTTTTCTGTCGAAAGCCCGCGATGCTGACTAGTGGTCGCCCTCAGCTCCCACCGTGGCATTCCCAGTTATCTCGTCCCTTATGGCTACTCAACTAATTACCCTTAACGAAGCAAGCTGTGGAAGTGGGCCTCTTGAGAGCACGGCAGGACACCTTCTTGTGTCATTCAAGTTCTAGGGCAAGCTACATTTGACAGGAAAGGCATCAGCAGGCTCCAGAAGTCTTGAAGGTCAGGCGGCAGTTGAGCAAGGGCCGGGATTATTGCGACACTGGGGTTTAAGGTAGTTATTTAACGCCTCTGCCCCGGCAGGATTTGTTGAGTAGGCAAAGTTCTGCCTGTCTGTGCGGAAGGGATGAAACTTGTAGGACTTCTCCAGCAATGCTTGTGATGGACTGGGCTGTTTTGCAAAATGGCAGTTTTTTTCCCTGAACACAGGAAAGGGTGTTGGAGCCCTTCAGTCCAGAGGTTAAATCGCTTCGCAGCAATTCTCTCTTGGGAGAAATGTTTTGGCCTGGACAGAGGAGCTTTGGGTATTTTTAGTCACCCGCGAACGGACGGGAATTTTGAGCGTTACTATTTGGGGTGTTGGGTTTTAATGTCTACATCTAGTCCCGTTTTATGCACTGTGTTCCTTATTTGACCATAATTTTCAAGCTTCTCTTTCTATTTTACATCCTTCGCATCATCTGGGAGCAAAAGCACTCACGTTCATCTGAATGTCCTTAACCACATTTTACATCTTATTTTTATTTCTCTATTTTACATTTCTTCTCATTTTATATTGTTCGTATCACCTGGGAACAAAAGCACTCAAGTTCATCTGTGTGTCCTGAAATACATTTTATTTTATCTATTTTACATTTCTTCTCATTTTATATTGTTCGTATCACCTGGGAACAAAAGCACTCAAGTTCATCTGAATGTTCTGAAACACCTCTCTTCT
>VZZY01016453.1:163793-212215 GCA_013400335.1 Eurystomus gularis
CCCCTGCAGTGCTGGGGCAGCTCTGGAGTCCTCAGCACAGCAGAGACATGGACCTGCTGGAGCGGGGCCACAGGAGGCCCCAGCAATGATGGGAGGGTGGAACAGGGGTTCCTCTGCTGGGACACCAGGCTGGGAGAGTTGGGCTTGTTCAGCCTGGAGAAGAGAAGGCTCCAGGAAGACATTCTGGTGGCCTTGCAGGACTTCAAGGGGATGTAGAAGAAAGATGCAGACAGACATTTTAGCAGGGCTTGTTGCAACAAGACAAGGGGTAACAGCTTTAAAATAAGAGGGAAGATTTAGACTAGAGAGAAGGAAGAAACTGTTGATGCTGAGGGTGGTGAGAGCCTGGCGCAGGTTGCTCAGAGAGGTGGTCGCTGCCCCATCCCTGGCACCATTGCAGGTGAGGTTGGCCGGGGCTCTGAGCAACCTGCTCTAGTTGCAGATGTCCCTGCTCAGTGCAACAGGGTTGGACCAGGTGACCCTGAAAGGTCCCTTCCAACCCAAACCACTCGATGATTATGACTTCCTATGGCTTGTCCCAACTTGTTTCCCGCAGGTAGGATTTAGGACAAGCGGGTGATGGCTTGCTGGGGAGGGCTGGGTGTTCAAACCATGTCCCGGACACCACTGACTGGCTGTGTGAGAGGTTTGCTCAGTATCTGCCTTGAGGGATCAAGGGGCGAAGCACAAATCCCTGGTTCTGATGATGCCTTCAATGAGTTCTGACCTGGTACAAACCTAATTTGCACTCTGACATCACCTCTGATACTCAGGACTTAATTCCCAGTGGGGTTTTTAAAATGTTTTACCAGCATGACCTGTCTGCTTTAGCTTCTTGAAATTAACTTCCTAATGCAAGGATGACTTTTGGTAATAGAATATAATATCCGGGAATGGACACTCAGGGTAGAGCATTCCACTTAATGCAATTCTTGCACAATTATGGGTTGTTTACCTTAAACATTATTCTGAGGAGTAATAATAATAAAAAAAAAGTAAAGAAAATTCTGCTTAATAACCTGGGCAAAACAATTATCCTGCTAAGACTCTTTATTGAATCATGTATGCAAAACACAGAAGGTTTTCATAACAGATGTATTTAGTCTTAAAGCAACGCCTGGTTTTAACCCCACAGTGTCTCGCAATTCTGCCAGAGCTGGACTAGTTCTGGTGAGCTTGAATAGAAAAGACTGAGCCAGAAGCCTCTGGGATTGCAAACAAGCCTCTGCTATTGTGGAAGCCCCTCAAAGCCTTGTTATTGTCCAATAGTAACCATAATAAGCAAGGCCTGGAAGATCATTTATATAACAGTTCAATGGCTCGGTTAGTTTTCTTCTGCAACAGGCTTTTGGAGGCTCTCCCAGTGTTTATTGAAGTAAATGTCAGGGCAAGACTATTGTGTTGTTTGTCATAGATGTAAACTCTGGCAAAAGGAGAATAACCTCGTGGCATAGATTGCTCCAGAGTTTTACCCTTCGAGGGAGAGGGCAGCATCTGGCAGCTCTCTCTGCTCGCTGGCTGCTGTTCTGTGTAACGCTGCTTGGGCTTGGCTCCCGCTGTCACTAGTAGCAGTGGTCAAGTGTCCTGGAGCACAACAAAAGCTCTAGTTGGTGGAGCTGCGTCAAGGATTGGCCACGTGGAAGCAGAGACAGCGAGAAAAGGCTTCTCTGAAAGTGACTCTGTTAGATTTCACTGCATGTTATCCCACGATGGGGTCAGGTATAAATAGAGCTCTAGATCTTAGAGGTGGCAAAGCACTAGTGGGTCACCGGGACAATTCCCCGACTTCACAACGGCTGATTCTCCCTGCCGAATATTTATTAGGGCTTTATCATGCTTGCTTTTGAATTCTCCAGCGAAGGAGTTTCTGCAGATGACCCTTTTGCCCTCAAACTATTTCATATTCTAATTTGCTGCTTTAATTTTCTTCCCGTATATTGAGCCTAAATTTCTTCCTATTCAGTTTCTCTGTGATTGCTCCCAGTTATCCCTCCTATCCCATCCCGAACGCTTCCCTCCCCACTGGGAAGCTGATACCTGGCTCTCCTGAAGTCACAGACACAGCTGTAATTCCTGTAACTTGCTTTTTAAATCCCTATTTATTCTCCATTGATAGTGTTGTCTGAGTGTAGAAGTCCAGAGTCTGTGCTCTCAGCGTGTCTCCTGCGTGCTGGGATTCTTGCTATCATGATATTTCTCGGGACAATAACGGAACGCGATGCATTTCTGATGGGGTGTGGTGTATGTGCCGATGTTGTTGTTTTAAGGGCTTTTACGCTTATCTGGAAAATAAGCAGTTAGAGCCTGCAGGGGAAGTTGGTTTTGGGTAAGAACGTTCTGAGACTTGAATTTGCCTTAATGTCTGATATAACGTTCAGGTTTCATGCTGTAATGGACGAGGAAGATTGGAGAAATACATGTTTAGGAATCTTTTTATAGTAGACAAATTATGTTAATATATAGAGCAGAAAACAACTTTTAAAACCACTAAGTGCTAGTAGTGAAATCGAGTGACCACCAAGTATTTAGTTTCTGAAAATAGACCACCAGAGAACTGCATTTCAAAATGTTTTGCCGGCTGAACGTCTCTCTGAAAAGTTAATCTTTACAAGAACAAAAGAAAAGGCTTGAACAATAAGTCCCCGTAAAATAATTGTGTGAGTAAATATCAAGCTAGTTAAGGGAGCAAACCTTGAGTGAAGCTCATGCACACAGCGCGCGTGAACAATAAGCCAGATTGTGACTGAAACCAGTGGCCAGACCCTCCTTTGGGATAAATCACTGGCATAATGTGAGGATTTGGCCCAGGGTTCATTATTACAATGTCTTGCTCCTGGTTGAAGTGCAGGATGTTCTGTTGGTTGTTTACCTTTGCCTTGACTAACGCTGAGAAGAATAAGAGAAGGATATGGGTGGGAGGCAGGAGCTCCTGGGACAGCAGTGGCTTTGCTCAAAGAACTTGTGGTTCTGCTGCCTCTTTGGGAGTTGTTACTCATCTTCATTGCTTTTTAATTTCTTCTTTTCTCTCAGTGCTTGGAAAGGCTGATCTCAGAAACGACAAAATCTCGATGTTCTTGTCAATGCTCAGATGTTGTATTGACGGAGGAGATCTGAAGGTGGTGGGAGAGAGTAAGGGACAGTCGAGTGGTGGGTGGGAATGGAAACGTTATGGCGTAAGACCTGAGAGATCTGTCAATGCTTTTAATTGTTGTTGTGGCTAGACTAAGAAAGAAAACATGAGTTCAAGCGTGCCATGGGGATCCTTCTGTGGAAAAGTGCTTTGTCACTGGAGCTCCATCATTCTCGCTCAAGCCAAGCCAGTTCCTGGAGAACTCTGTGGGTCTGAAAGTGAAAAGCAGTCAAGTTGGACTCTTCCCTGTTCTCACCTTAGATCTGTCAGCAGAGTGGAATTGCATCATCTCTGTGGACCTTCTGGGCAAGGTTGGCCACTAACAGTTGTTGGGGGTTTAAAAATCCAGCAAATCGTATCATTGCAACATCCGTGAACCTGCAGTTGCATTGTGCTTGGTTAAGTGTTTGCTTTGATCTTCCTGGAGAACCTAACCATAGCCAGCTGTTTAATAAGCAAGGAAAGGACTTTTCAAGTCTTCTGACCAGTCCCTGGAACCACTACAGGAAAAACTACCTTTGTTGTTCAAGTGAAAATCTTTTAAACCTGTTCTTACAGACTTCCC
Source organism: Eurystomus gularis (assembly GCA_013400335.1). Taxonomy (NCBI): domain Eukaryota; kingdom Metazoa; phylum Chordata; class Aves; order Coraciiformes; family Coraciidae; genus Eurystomus; species Eurystomus gularis. The sequence goes on from VZZY01016453.1 coordinate 167,489, forward strand.
ATGATCATAGAATCATAGAATGTGTTGGGCTGGAAGGGACCTCTCAAGGCCATCTAGTCCAACCCCCCTACAATAAGCAGAGACGTCTCTAACTAGGTCAGGTTGCTCAGAGCCCCATCAAGCCTGATCTTGAATGTCTCCAAGGATGGGGCCTCCACCACTATGATGTTCTACAGCTTCTCCAATCAGCCTATTCCACTGCTGCTCTCTCTCTCACTAGAGAGTTTTCTTGAAGTCTAACCTAAGTCTTTCTTGCCAAAGTTTGTCTGTTCTCCTCACTGTATCATCTGTGAATGTGCCCAATCGACTGTTTCCTTGTTTGGATGCCTGAGATTGTGTCATTCCCTTGCTGTCACCAGGGAGTGCAGGGGCTTAGCACTGAGCTCAGCAACCTCAATTTTCTCCATCCTCTCCTATCAGCCATATTTTCAGGTTCTGATCATTCCTCTCTGGCTTCTGAACTCTTTCAAACTGTTCCATGACTTTCATGAAGCTGAAGCCCCAAAGTGGCTTGGTGTTGGTCGTATGGCTGAGGCTGTGCTGATGTTGAACATAGCTGATGCATTTCATGGTGTGTCCAACAGGAAAGACCACATATTCACTGCTGTGGGAACAACCTGCCATTACTGACTCCTGTTCACTGTAAGTCTTTCCCAAGGTGCATCTGCAGGTGTCTATTAGTGCGCACTCCTTTCATTTATGATACCTATCTCCTGTCCATGTTGAGCTTCCCCCATTTTTACTTCTGCTGTAAAGGTCATGTTGAACTTCAGTCTTGTTTTGTGACATGTTTGCAATGGCTGCCGTGGTCACATCATCTGCAAAGCTGTGTGTGTTGTATCATCGCTGATTTTAGGGAACACGTGGAACAGAATTGGATCCCAGAGGGTTTCTTGAAGATCTTTGATGAATCAACTTGATAATGAGCTGTTGCTCTTTGCCCTCTGGGTACCTGGGAGCATGTAGCCACTTTGACAGCCATGCTGAAGGGTCACTCAAACCTTATGAAATCAGTAGGGCTAAAAATGGCCAAGTCTCCCTATCTGTTTTACCTAAATCTGACCAAGTCTGAGGCTCTTTTGAGCCTGAAGAATTCTGTTTCATGCCGGTTCAGAACGGGAGTTACTGAAGCCCCTATGAGGACAAAAACATTGCCTTCTTTGGGACCTGGAAACAACCTGAGAGCCAGGTTCGCATGAGATTTCCAGCTCACACAAACTAGCTTCTGTGTGGGTAGGAAGCACTGTGCTAAAGGGATCTGAAGATGAGAAGGGGCAGAAAACTTTTGAACATAAAGCATGAACCAAAGTTCAGCGAAGTCAATGGAAACTCTCTGGTAGCTCATGGCCGTGTGGAGGGCTGTTAGAAAGGGTAGAGGAAGAAAAAATACACTGTTGAAGTAAAAAGATGGTTCAGATAGGAGAGGAAAATAGATTTCTGTAGAAACTTTGAGGGCTGTGGGAAGATACCCTTCCAAAGGCTACTTGGAAATGTTTAGAGAAAGCCCTTTCCAGGTAAGTAATAGTGATAACACGGGAGCCGAAAGAGAGAGTGAGGAGGTGGGACAGAATAAAAACCAACACAAATACAACAAATTCAGACAAATTAAACCAAACAAACTGCTGGCTTTCTGAAACCCCAGGTGGTGTGTGCCAGCCTTCCCACGTTTTAGGGTTTTCCGGTTTAAAAATTTACTTTCTCCTGTCTGGGTAGCGAGGACATCATCAGTGCCGCGGGGAAAACTGCCCCGCTGGCTGCAGTGTGGGAGCAGCAGCTTCCTCGGTGGTGGGGATGATGGAGCCGCTGGGTCCATGAGTGGTGGGGATGATGGAGCCGCTGGGTCCATGAGTGGTGGGGATGATGGAGCCACTGGGTCCCTCAGTGGTGGGGATGATGGAGCCGCCGGGTTCCTCACTGGTGGGGGGATGATGGACCCACTGGGTTCCTCAGTGGTGGGGATGATGGAGCTGCTGGGTCCCTCAGTGGTGGGGATGATGGAGCCGCTGGGTCCATCAGTGGTGGGGATGATGGAGCCGCGGGGTTCCTCACTGGTGGGGGATGATGGAGCCACTGGGTCCCTCAGTGGTGGGGATGATGGAGCTGTGGGTCCCTCAGTGGTGGAGATGATGGAGCCACAGGCTCTGTGTGTCTTTGGGACCCCATGCCATGCAGCTTCTTTCCCGTTCTTTCCTTGTGCATCTCACTCCCATCAAATTGAAGGTGCTGAGATGTTGCTGGTTGGGCGCAGCCTTTTCCTCAAGCAGATAAACAGTCTGCCTCCTGCCTTGTCCTGCTACTTTCTATTAAAAGTGGTGCTGCAGGTACCATTTGTGGGCCTGCATGCAGACGTGCGTTTTTATGAAAGTCTGAGGGTAGAATTTGTCTGTGCTGAAACATTTTGTCATCAGCAGGGTAGTCACTGGAGGAGAATTAGTCCCTGGCTGCTGTTTGGTTTCCAGAGCCTGTAGCCCAACTGCTTGTTACAATAATGAGAAATGCAAGTAAGCAGCATCGCATCAGCACTTGCAGTCCCACTTTCTATTGCTGTCATCAAAGAGTTTAGGAAAGTTTGCATTCAGAGTAGCTTTTTTTAATTTTGACAATCTGCATTTGCACAATACCGGCTGGGAAATCTTGTGCTGTAGATAGCAGCTTATGGGTTGATTTGGGTTTGGCCCCTCAGGTCAGTGGTCACGGCCAGGTGAGAACCAGGATTGGAAGCAGAAAGGCAAGGTAAGTCCAGGAGAGAAGAGTGGCTGGGAGCTGGAAGGTAGCCAGAAAGCTAAAAAAGTGATGTTCTACCAGCCTGGTGTACGAAGCCATGTGGATTTTAAGCAGAATACTGGGATTATTCTGGCTCTCAAAGAGCATGTAGAGCAAACACACTGGGAGGGCTGTAGACGCTCTCACTTTGCAGATGATTCTCATTCATTTCTGCCTTTTTTAGGTTTGGGGAAGCGGAAGCTACTAGCTAAAAATAGCAGCACTTACAACCACTTACACACTTCTATTGTATTGCAGGCACAGAATTGCTGCTTTTAGCCAGGATTTCCAGCTACCAGAGAGTGAGCGTGGAAATCTGGAGGTGAAATTCCACAGTGATTTCCTAACGCTGGATTTCATGGGGTGCTTTCAGGTTTACCCGCCGCGCAATAGGCTGCATAAAACTGAGAGTGATAAAATTAGCAAGAAACGTGTTGCTATAGAGAATCCTGAAATGGCATCAATGGGAGCCCCACGAACACATCAAGGGGTTGTGAACAGCCTCTACTGCGGCCAAAAATAAAGTGTTTACACAACACAGACCCTGAAAGTGAAAAATCACAGAAAGGTTTGCTAGGAATGAGAAATTATTCAATTTAATAGTGGCATTTGCAACCTAAGAGTAACTATTTTGCTTTTAAGGGCAAGGATTTTTTAATTTTTTTTATTATTATTATTTAATATTTTTTCTTTATTTTTCTCCTTTTGTTTTATATTATCTCCCCAGCCTGGGATAAAAATAGGTGCAGCTTTACAGCTCATGCGAAGTCTGAAGACAGACACAAACAGGAGCTACTGAGCTGGCCTCATCCGAGTGCCGACTTTCACTTCTAGTGAACGCTCAAAAATTGCATTTTGCATAAGATGAAACACAGCTCTGTTGTATTAGAGGATCTGACCTCCTTCCTTGTGTGTTAGCTGTATATTAGATTTTGTCCTACGCTCAGAGGCTGGTTTAGTTGCCCGAGAAGTACCAAGGTTTCAGAGCATTGTTTCAAACCTCCAGGAAGGTTTTGGTGAGCAGGTTATAAGCAGTGTTTTAGATCACGTGCCCTTTTTGGTGTTCTCCAGGAAAATCCTTTTCTTGTTTTCCTTTCCCAAGACCAAGAAACCATCAGCTGTAGTTAACACCGAACACTGTTGACCGTGAGGGAAGGAGAAAGCTCCTGAAGCCATCAGATTTCTTTAAGAAAGCAAAGTTAGTCAGAGTCACCATCTGGATTTTATTGGATTTATTTATTTCACTTCATAAATGTTTAAAGTTTGGTTGCAAAGTAATATATATATATATATCCTCTTTGGAACTGCGTAAATATCGCGATGAATATTTAATGTGTGAATCCCAGAGTGATGGGGTTTTGAAACACACAATGTTGTAGCTGTTACAAATTAATGAATGTTCTCTTAAATATTTCTGGTTTATATCTTTGCTTAAAGCTGTGCCATGATAAGGGAAAAGAAAGCTTAATAAAAATAAGCAAATTGCTTTTTGGTTTGCTAGAAGCGATTGACTTCTGCAGACATTTGAATGGCTCTTCCAGCAGTGCTGGGAAACCAGCGTAGGGATCTCCTGGGCTTCTGAATCAGATCCCATGGTCTGAAGAGAATTGTGTGAATGGTCCTAGTCCTGCTGACCTCACCAGAGCTTTCCTGATTCCTGCTAGCTGCTGATGAAATCTTTTTCCCCCAAAATGGGTGCTTAATTTTTCATAAACCGAGGCATTAGGTAGGTTAGAGGAGCATCTTCACAGCAGGTGTAACCTGAGTTCTGGGCTTTGGTAGGACCAAGGGCATGGTCCCCAGAGCTGTGGGGCCTGAGCGGTGAAATATGAAGGCTGCAGGTGACAACCTCCAGCCAAACTATGGGTAGTAACATCTAACCCAACCGTGGCTGTTGGTTTCGGGGTGTATGAGTTGAGTCCTGTATCAAAGCATCTTGCAGCAGCAACGGCTATTGCTGGTTGCTGGCAAGGAGCCTGGGGCTACATCACAGCAGCAGCGTGGCAATAAAAGACAGGGAGAGAAGAGGCCTGATGTATTTGGTTTGTGAGCTGGTAGGTATCTGCTTTCTCCAGTTTGGAAAATGTTTGGCTCTTTCCATCTAGAATTAACAGGGAAGGATCCTCACATTGAATATTCACCTGGTAGCAGCGAGAAGGGGAGAACGGAGAGCAGGGCTGCTCAGGGAGGTCCATCCTTGACCAGAGGTCCTATGCAGAACTCTGGCCATTACACCAGTTATAAACCCCTATTTCTCAAATTTTAGCTTGCTGCTTTAGTTCTGCTTAAGATCTTCTGTGTAGCAATTGAAGATCTTCTGTGTAGCAATTGAAGATCTTCTGTGTAGCAATTGCCTCACTTGGTAGTTCAGAAATTCTTTTTCTGCTAAAATCCAAAATAAATCGTGTGCTAAACGCCACAGAACTATCTGACTCGACGATAGTTCTTTCACTTTGCTATGTTTGGTGGTATTTTAGTGTGGGTCAAAGCCAGGTGCAGAAGCCCACGGCGCTGGATGAGTTGTGATCAGCTGTAATTCACGGAAAAGCATATTAAAAAAAGGCATTACTAAAGGACTAAGAGAGTGAAATAGAGTTCAGTACACTCAAACGACGAATTTTAAAAGTTTCCATTGTTTACTTATCTAATGAAGGATCTATCTCCATATAGGCACACGAGCGGCAGGTACAAATATATCGAGATGTCTTATCTTTGTTCCACTGTACGTTTGCCTGCAGGTCTCTATAGATAGAAACATAAAACAGCGAGTATATCCTGCTGGCTTTTGAAACTTACAGAAAATTACCAACAGTTTCTTTTCTCTAGTTTGCTCAAATGCTTGTGGTTAGATATTCTGAAAGTATAGAATTCAAAAAAAAAAAAAAAAAGAGAGAGAAAAAGACAAAAAGGTTTAGACGCTTTGAAAATTAGTTGCTTTGTTAAAAACGCTTTTTAATAAGCCAACGCTGTTTTGATTCTCAGCCTTTGCGTGCCCTTTTTGCTCATCTATAATTGGTTAATATTGCTGATAAATATTAATTTGGAGCTGGAGTCACGTACAGACCTGATGGCTGGAATTTCAGAGCGATGTGGTGGGATTTGCAGAGCAGGGCTGGGTCCTCTCTTTGTTACCCGACAAGTCTGGGTGTAATAAATGAAGCTTTTGCTCGCAGCACACGGAGCCCTGTTGCCTCTTATTAACTGTCTCAAAATCCAAACTAAAAGGAGAAGTTGAAAAGCAAAAATTTAAATAAGATGAAGAGGACTATTCCTTGTAATTATTTCATTCAAATCAGAATCAAAACATTTGGTAGCAGCACTTCAACATGAAGAGTTCAACAAAAAGGGAAACGTTCCTTCCTGAAATTGCACCAAATGAACATAATGGCCAGAAACCATAGTTAATAATTGAATTAATCTGGCTTTCTTATCTCTTGGTTAAATTTTATTATCTTCCTGATTGTCCATGAATATTCAAAATCTACAAAGAGTATAAGGACACCTGGCCTTATTATTTGCTAAACCAAGACTGAGTCAACGGGGACAGCACTTTGAATGTAATAATCCACATCCGTACTTGACAACTCAAAGGAACAAACATCGGTAACGTATTATTTTAAGCAGTTTTACTTCGAAAGTTATTCAAAAATCGGCCATAGATTAGTATTTAGTTAAAACAAACCCTTCACTCTTGTAAACTAATGATGCTGTCTATGAACAACCAGTGTTCCAATTTTTATTTTTATTTTTTTTGCACTGCTGTGTCACGTAACGCTGGATTAATTTGGTATTATTTCTTGTTATGAATCTTCTGGGTTTTCTTCTTCATGCTGTTAGGTTTTACCTCATGCGCTCTTTAATTCTACAAATCCATTTCTAATGACTCCGGTATGAATTACTACAAAAAAGTTAATGGCTTAATCCTGACAACCTCAAATAAATGGCTGGGCAGTGATTTCAGTGGCAGGAGGATTCCTGCAGCTTTCCCTTGTGGTTTATAGCCCCGGATCAGGAAAGCTCTTAAGCACAGGTATGAAGTGAACCACTCTCTGGGGTCCCAGTGATTTCCGGGGAGTTTCAGTATCAGACCATTGGGAACACGTTGTTCACCTTTGTGTCGGCGGCACCAGAACAACCAGCTAAAATCCAGCTGGAAAAATCCATCCAGTCTTGTGTGTGTGGGAAAAGCCTCGCTAGATTTACAAAAATTAATATAGAAAATGATGAATTTACCTGAAAGAATTCTAGCTCAGGAATGAAGACAGACACAGCAGCCAGTATTTTAAGGGGCTACTTGTTTGTTGAGTTTTTGTTCCTCCGGCTGTGTGCTCTGAGGGGTTGAGCTGGTCATTGGGTGTCTAAGGAGCTTGCAGCTTTTTTCTGCTTCAAGCTTACTACAAGTAGCTCAGGGAAGGCTTTTGCAAGTTAAGTGAATTTATGACTAGCCCAGATCTGAAATCCTAACTGTTCTTTAGCTGCAGCTGGCCAGGCCTCTTGTAGGGAATTATTCTTGTCCTCAGTTGAATGGTTTTAATTCTCAATTTGCTTCCATGTGTATTACAGCTCGCAAGCTGAAAACTTGCTTTCTGTGGGCATTCACTGTAGTAGAAGAGGCTCGCACACATCAGCTGGAAAGAGAAAACTATAAAAAGTGGAAATTCAAGAGAATGTGCAGAACCAAACAGTAACAGATCTCTACGGTGTTGTCTTTGAGTCTCTGTAGCTGTGACCCGTTCCTGTGCTTTGGGTCTGCAGCCTGTAAGGAGGTGAAATGTTCAGCTCTGAGGTGTCATTCTTTTTTGAGAGGAGCTCACTGCCGTTGTCTATCAGCTGCAGGTTTGAGGTAGCTATATGCAGGTAGCCCTAAAATCAACGGTTCTGAAGGTCTGAGCCTGTGTGGTGCTGAGTGCTGTCCCCCACCAGCTGAGGAACCTTGTCACTGTGCAGGGCACAGCCCAGGAGAGAAGCTCAAATAATCTTCTGGTAGTGTCTTGGTGTGGTGGTTTCATGGTAATGGATCAAGGTGTTGATGTTCTTCAGCAAAAGAGTTCCTCCTGGAGGCCCCTTCACCAGGTGTGAATACAGATCTGCCTCTGGTTTCGCTGGAAGTGCCTCATGTGGACTCAGTCTGGGCTATGAGAGAGCTGGTGGCATGAATTTGAGATCTACAGGTTTGAGGAAGGTTTTGCTTCCATCAATGAGCTGAAGCAGCTCTAAATCATTCATCTATTAAATCATAATGTGGAGCTGTGGACGAGCTGTATCCCTTGATAGGACTTGAATTTAGCAGAGCTCTGGGAGGCCTTTTAATAGAGTTTCTGATAAAGATGCTTTGCATTGGAGCGTAAGGAAAATTGAGGCTTAGTTTTGTGCATACAAAGGCACTGTAAGGTGACATTAGGGGTGCTCGAAAGGAGAAGGCATCGCAAGCGTGTGAGAGTCAAGAGGATGCTGGAGCTGGAGTTCTGCAAGGAAGAGACCGAGCAGGTTCTTTGAGCTCTTCACACCTGGAGACCAGGACTGGAGGGTGAGCTGCTGCTCTGTGGGTGACTGAGCTCCTTGCAAGGCACTTGGTCAACTGGTTAGACTTTGTCCAAAGGCATGAGCAAAGAGGAGTTTGTCGGGGTTGATCTTTGAGATGGGAGGAAGCAGCGTGCCGTTGGATGGCAGGCTGTGTCGCGAGGGGCTTTCAGCTGCTATTTTTGTTGATTGCTTTGGCAGAGCCTTTTGGGAAGCCTCTTACAAACAGTATAATTCTCACCAGCATCCCTCAGAGCCGGGCTGGATGTTGCGTCCAGTCCTGTCCTCTTGGCTCACTGAGGGTTTGCCTGCAGCATTCCCACCCAAATCTCTTTGCTTTGCTTTTCACTCCCAAAAAAACCTTGTACCGCTCATGCAGAATCTCTCCTGGCTCTTTGCTGCAGGATTCTCATGGGGTTTTGCAGCTTGGAGGAGCAATGAGCAGGCACGTTGGCATCGTCCCTGTCCCCCCAGCGATGTCACCTGCAGTGGAGAGCACGGCTGGGGCAGAGCCAGGATGTCTTAAGCCATTTTCTCCAGCATCTAGTTGCCTTTGCGATTGCTTGGGCAGTTCTGTCGGTGAAATTCATAACGAAGGAAAATTTTTAATTTGAACACTCAAACAGCTTCACACACAGAAAATAAGAAGAATGATCTGGAAAAAAAAATCCCCCAAACTCCTTTCGCCTGCCACGCAGTGAGAAATGGAAATAAAGGTGGCCACTGCCTGTACTCGACAACGCTGCGACATGTGACATTTTCGGAGGTATCTTGGGAGCATCTACCACATTTTACAGCATGTGAGGCATGTCATCTGGAGCCGTTTTGATCTCCTGTAACCTGTTCAGAAATGCATGTATTTCATAACAGGCCCTGCGCCCCGATAAGCATCTCTGAGTTTCTTCTGCGCGGTATCTGCAAACAATTCAAAGCTGTTCCACACAAACAAATGTGAGAACCCCCTGACCACAGACTGCCTTTAGAGCAGACCAAGATTTGATGTTACTCATATCTTCCAGTACCTGTCAGAGTTCAAACAGGAAACCTGGTTTTTCCTCTCATGTCAACAAGTTTGGTTTTTTTTTTCTTCTTCTTCTTTTTCTTTTCTTTTTTTTTTTTTTTCTGAACAGGCGTTCAGCAGCAGGCTCGCGCTCGAGCGGTGGAAGTCCTGTATTTCTTCAGGACAAACAAGTACTTGCTCTGGTACGTCATTGCTGACATTAACAAGAGCTGAATATGTGGTTTTCGGTGATCCTGTGGGTGCTTCTATAGAAACGGACCTACTGGCTTTGAACAATCACACAAAAAAGGAATTCATTCATACAGGATATAGGTAACGCGCAGCCGAGGGCTCGCCGCAAATAGTGCTTTGCTCGGGAAAGGTCAGAAAAAAGCCAGGTAGCTTTCTCCCGGCGCCGCTATATTTTGTGCTTACGCAGTAACACTTTTTATCGCTTCAGCCTGTTTGTCATTTCTATGATATCCTGCTCTGCCAGTGCCCCGGCGGTGCCACGTGGAAGCGTTGATCAGAATGAATATTCGTATTTACCGATGAGGAGGGTTCATCTGGGCATCCTGATTATGAATTAATTAACATGGCCCCCCAAAAGCATGAAAAAAGCCTCACGGCTAAGTCAGAGATTTGGCCGTAACCACCTGTGTGTGTTTTGGCACTGCTGGGAATAGAAATTAGAGATGACGACCGATAGACATCCCCCTGCAGCGACACCCATTAATGATCTTCCATAAAGCTCATCAATAAAAGCTGTCAAACCTGCAACTTTCCAATCCAGGGTTGCAAATGCTGTAGTAACATTTAACGTCACCTCCCTGTGAATACGGGAAGTGGAAGTTTACAATGGAGAAGAATTTCTTGAGCTGGACTCATGTTGGTCACAGAAACCACTGGCTAGGAACGGACTAGTTCTGAGGAGCATTTTTCCCTGCTTGATTTATGCTTGACAGATGCCAAACCCATCTCAAATGCAGCTGTGTGAAGAGAAGAACACCCAGGCATTTCCATGACTTTCATCTTGCTTTGGTTTTTTATGTCATTACAAAACAGGGTTTTGTGGCGTGCACAATCAAGGGGCAGAACATCTGCTGAAGTCTCATTACAGCAAAATGCCCATCGAGTTAAAGATGATAGTTGGCATCGTTTTAAAAATTTATTTTACAAATAAACCCAGCAAACAGCTGGATAATGTTATGACTAGTAATAATACTGCGAGGGACATGCTGAAATGGTGGGTACAGACTCACAAGATGCAGGGAGGTCACAGAGTTTCTTGGTTGTGAGCTGGAGCAGATGACTGTGCGATGGTGGGTACCTCTGAGCTGGTCAAATGGCTTTTTGAGTCACCCTTGAAATCTCACAGGCCCTTCTGCTAATGTGCTTTGTTTGCTCTTTATTTCTAGTAGGATTTTTGCCCGAAGGATTAACTTATTTTGCTTCCATTGCTTTTTTATTTTTTTCCCCCAGTAGCTGTTTTAAGAGTCAAACACTTTGTTTGAAATCATAGAACCATTTAGGTTGGAAAAGACCTCCAGGATCATCAAGTCCAACCTTCATTCCAACATCTCCCTGACCCCTAGACCACCACATCTACTCATTTTTTGAACACCTCCAGGGATGGGGACTCCACCACTGCCCTGGGCAGCCTGTTCCAATGGAAAAATTCTGAAGGCTCCCCCAAAATGGCACTGTTGGTGCTGGTGTTGAGTGTGCTTCCATTGCTCAGCTGCAGACCTGATGAAAAGACCTTCACCTCTCGCTCCCCCAACCCACCTCTGCCTCAAATGCTTGTACACCAGAGGTAAGGAGAAAGGAATTATTTGCATTCAGAAAAAGAAACCTTTCCTTTCTAATTTTCTTCCTAGCTCTGAATATTCTAGAAGACTTCGGTGGAAAAAAAAAGAAAATTCCAGGTATGGGTTACTTATAAGCCTGATTCAGAAAAGAAACATGTAGGTTACATGGCTGAAGTCAAGTACATGCTGTAACATCCTGCTGAATAAATTACCTGTGGTTCAAATCAGCAGCTTGTATCAGAAATGAGTATTAAAGCATCTACAAGCTCTTAATTATTTGCCTCCTGCTTCACAGAATGTCGGTACGTGTCCACTCGGTTGGTGCCCCGTGTTATCCATAGGATCTCCTGCCTCTTGACTGTGATTCCCCAGGGGCTCAGCCTGGCTCTGAGGATGCTGGTGCATGAATATGGTTCTGCAGAGGTGGCTGGCTGGGCTTCCCTCGCTGCAGGGTGATGCTACGCAGGGCGGCAAGAGGTGGGCTGACCCTGGGAGCGGGCTGGCATCATCTGGGTACTGATTAAATGGATTGGTTCGTGGTGCTCCCATTCCCCAAGGCAACTCAACGCTCCATGTGCATCACCACGTTCAGAGGTATCTTTGGGAAAGTGCTGCTCAGCCCCGCTTAGTCAGGGGCGTGATGAGCTGCAATTAGGTAAATACAAGTAATTAGAGTCAACTACTGTTTTAGGGCAAACTGGACTTTACCCAGTAATTGGAGGTATCACGGGTATCAGTATGCGTGCAGTGGCATGTATTGTTATGGTTAGGAAGCTTACTAGTAATTGAATGATAGATCATAGAATCCAAGAATACCAGGTTGGAAGGGCCCTCAAGGATCATCTGGTCCAACCTTTCTTGGCAAGAGCACAGTCTAGATAAGATGGCCCAGCACCCTGCCAGCTGAGTCTGAAAAGTGTCCAATGCTGGGGACTCCCCCACTTCCCTGGGGAGATTGTTCCAATGACCAGTTGTTCTGTTGTGAAAAATTTCCCTCTTGCGTCTAATCGGAATGTCCCCAGGAGCAACCTGTACCAACAACCCCTTGTCTTTTCCATGGGACTCCTTGTAAAAAGGGAGTCTCCATCTTCTTTGTAGCCACCCTTTCAATGCTAGAACATGGTGATAAGGTCTCCTCTAAGCCTTCTTTTCTCTGGGCTAAGCAAACCCAATTCTCTCAGCCTTTCCTTACATGGCAGCTTCCCAGTCCTTGGGTCACCTTTGTGGCCCTTCTCTGGATTCTCTCCAGCCTGCCCACATCTTTTTTGTACAGCTTTGTATAGAATTTTTGTGTCGGTTATTGCTATTAGCCTGTGTATCTTGCAGAAAACATAATTTTGTTGCTTTTTTCATGCATTGTTACAACCCGGAGAAGCGATCACTCCATATTGTTATTCTTGTGGGCCCTGGGCTGGATTTCTCAGTTTGAAATAGAAAACTCAGTACCGATATCCTTTCGTTTAGCTACCTGTAGTATTTTATAGTGCAGAAGGCAAAGAGACCAGCTGCTTGAATGAAATCAAATATTTTCCAGATGCTGCTCGAGAGTGGTGGTCAAGAACCTTTGCTTGATATCTCAGACTTCACAGGGTAACAAAAGGTGATTTCCTGGGGACCCTGAAGCCCCCAGGGGAGCCCAGAGAGGGACCTGGGCTGGTGCACATGTGGCATCACATGGGTTCCTCAGGAGGAATGCCGTGTAGCTCTTCTGTGGCTTCCACCTATGGTGATCCTGGCACTCTCTGCTCCCTTACATGGGTTTTTCATTCTGCCAAGGTGGCAGACCCTGGGTTTTCGGGCAGCACGGGGTAGACATGCTCAAAGCAGCGTGGGGAAGCACTTGTTGCTGCCATGCACTGGTAGCTCCCGCTTTACCTTGGCTCAGCTGGGCAGAGGGAGATACGGGTGGGCAATCACAGCCTGCCCCATGCTGGGCTGGCTGCTTTGGGACGTGCTTTTCATGCCTTCAAGGCCATAACCTCCATCTAAGAAGCTGGGATAGCATGTGGTGGGGAAGAGAGTGGACCTGCCTTCCTTTCCTGCTCCTACACCTTCATCTGTGCAGCTCCAGCCACACCTGGACAGAGTGTCTGCAACGTGCAAGGATTTCAGGGGAGAAACCCGAGCATCCCTCACTGCTGTGCCGAATCCTATTCCGGCTAATATCCACGCCAGCAGTCACACGCCACAAGATCATCACTCAGGCCAGTGGCAGTCTGCTGAGAAACAAAGGGCTCCTTAATAGTCGAGATAGGAAGATAAGGCGCTGCCATGCCGTTTAAAGCAGAGTATTTATGCCTGAGTAAAGTTACTCCAGTTTTGGAGCAGGGTGGTTGCCTGGAAAGCCAGCATTTACATTCCACCCCAGGGACTAAAGCGTTCTTGCACACTTTCATGTATCTCCTTTCTTCAAAGCTTTACCTACAGCTTCATTACTTGCCTACAATTACAGCGTACAGCTCCCGTCAGTCGTTTTGTAGCTTTTTTTTTTTTGATAAACAGTGGTGGCATGCACAGAGGCGGATACCAGCCGAGTCTGTACCTCATTACCCCACTCCAATAAAACGCCGTGCGCTTCGGGACAGCCCTGTGAGTTAGGAAAATGGTGTGTTTTACAGATGGGGAGCGGAGACAAAGAGCGGGTGAGCGCCTTGCCCGGGATCCCACGGGATGTTGGCAGCAGGGAGTTGTATTTCTGTCTAGTGCCCTAACCACTGAACCGTCCTGTCTCCTGCTTTCGGGCGAGAGAGTCTGAAAACGCCATTGATTAGAAAGTGCCGGGGAAGAAAGGTGGGACCGACGAGACTGCGCTGGGAGACATGCAAAAATAAGCAGAAGACAATAAATGGTGTGATGTAAATCAGCTTTGTAAAACTCCTTTCTGCTTTAATAACCTAAGATGCTCTTTAGAACACACGGGCAAGGAGATGTCTGGTTTTTAAAAAACGAGATATGATTTTAACCAGGCAAAATCCCTCTAATTAGTCTGAAATTTTTGACTTAAGCTTTATAATAACATATTTCCATGCGTGTGCCAGAAAGTCGGGGAAACATGGAAATCATTGACAGTTCGCTGCTGGGATACAGCAGGTTATTTCACTGGAATCTGGGCAAATTCACTGCTTGTAGGAAGCACTTGTTTGGTGGTCCCTTTCCTTTGTCATCTTCCACTTCACCTCTGTTTTGGGATGGAACAAATGAGCCCACGCTTGAGAATCAGGTTGTTTATATGATGCAATATTTAAATCATTTTTTTGGTTTCCATAAGTCTGGAAAAATAATTGTCATCTTGGTGGCACAGGTTACAAGAGTGAAGCCCTCTTGTTATCACGGGTGAGCTTGGGCCACTATGTTTTCTCCAAAATAAAGATGCCTTTGCACTCAGTGGAACTGATGCGGGGACGAGGCTTCTGCCAAGGCTGCTCAGCACCAAGGTGGACCTGAAGGGAGTTTTGGAGTCTACCACAGTGCAAGCGATGGGGATTATTATCATAGAGTCATTAGGTTTGGAAAAGACCTCTAGGATCATCAAGTCCAACCTTCATCCCAACATCTCCCTGACCATATCCTGAAGTGCTACATCTTCTCATTTTCTGACCCCCCCCGGGGATGGTGACTCTCCCCCCTCCCTGGGCAGCCTGTTCCAATGCCTGACCACTCTTTCAGTAAAGAATTTCTTCCTAATATCCAACCTAATCCCCCTCTGGCACAACTTGAGGCCACTTCCTCTTGTCCTGTTGTTAGTTACCTGGGAGAAGCGACCAACACCGGCTTCACTACAACCTCCTTTCAGGTAGTTCTGGAGAGCAATGAGGTCTCCCCTCAGCCTCCTCTTCTCCAAGCTAAACAATCCCACTTCCCTCAGGCGCTCCTCATAAGACATTTTCTCCAGACCCCTCACCAGCTTCGTTGCCCTTCTCAAATCCTATTAGTTGGATCAAAACCCACAAAACCTCTTTGTTCATGCACATCCCTGGGAGATGCATGTGAATGGGTGATGGGGAGGCACTGGACCCCTCCTGCTCTGTCAAAGGCGTGGAGCATGGGAGCAGCTCAGCCCTCGCTGTGGAGCTGGGTTCAGGGCGAGCACGTACTGGGGAAGGGAATGATCATGCATATTTTCCATTTAACTAACCACAGGCAGCTTGTTTTTAAGCATTTCAGTTATTGTGCTGCGGTAGGAATGGGCTGATCGCCACATACCTCCCATCACCGCTTCCCCATCTGACACCCAAACGTGCCACGGGGCTGAGAGCTCAGGCCTGGCTGGGGAACCATCTTGTGCCTGGCTCGGCGTGGGGCCACGCTGAGGAGCTGCAGATGCTGAGAGTGCCTGCTTGCTCTTCCTGAAACCCAATCTTTAATCTTGAAAGGCTGAAGGTATTTTCCCCAAATCGCTGATTGCCTCCATGAGGCATCTGCTTGGCCCCAAGCTTGGCTGCTACCCTTGGGGCCACCAGCTCCCTTCCACCACTTCTTCTCCAAGAAGTGGTGATGCAGCCTTGTCCCCGAGCACTAATGACCCATCTGTAAATTGGTATGACATTTTCGCATCAGGTTTTAAAGCCACTGGCACTGAATGGTGAACACAAATTTAATATTATAGCAGTGAAACCCCCGCTGAGGCCCCGTGATGGAAACACAAAGACATTTTCTTTTCTTTCTGAATTTCTTTGCTGCCTTTGTTTCCAAGGCGAGAGTGGGTGGTTATGTTCATGAGTGGACTTTGGTCTCTGGTTTTCACAAAAACACCTGTACAGCTGGGAAAAAGCCAGAGTACCCCTTCGAAAAGGAATTTTTTTTATTTGCACCTTGTAACATGGTATTTTTTTCCATAGCTGTGCTGTCCACAGCCAGGTCTGTGGCTCCACCAGAGGAATTGTTGGCAGCTGAGGAGACCCTCCAAGCTTGGGAGCTCTGCCAGAGCACCTTCCATCCCTGCACGGGGACCCATCCGTGTCAGATGTCCCCTTGGTGGCTGCTCCCCTGGGAGAGCTCTGGCCCTCCTGGTTAATGCCATGGAGGGAACCTTCCTGCTAGACAGGAGCAGCTTCTGCTCTCAGGGCTTATATGGTCTTGGAAGAGGTGAGACCTCGACTTACCCTGGCCTGGGTAAGAGAAGAGCTGTGCAAACAAATGCAGTGTATAATAAAAGTGAAAACTGCCAGAATTGGGTATTTCACACTCACCGTAAAACCGAAACCTGATTTTTTTTTGTTGTTTAAAAATTCACTGGCTTTTTTTTTTTTTTTCCATTTAGAAATGAGTTCTTTTCTAATAAAGAGATGAGGCTTTGTTTAGAAATGAGTAAAATTTGTCCTATCTTGAAGCAGAGGGGATTTGCAATGGGAATATCTCGGTTTGCGCGGTGACCGACGTGTGCGTGTGTCTGTGTGAGAACAAACCAGAGAACCGAAGCCGGGCAAAGGAGTTTGCAGCATCACCCAAAAATGGGTGGTGAAGGTCCTCTGCAGATACACTTGCCGGCTCTTTGCCAAGTCAGAGAAGAAATCCTTTTCTTTCTACGCACTCTTAAATCGTGTTTTTGTAAATGTTTTCTCTTCGGGCACTCGTGAGAAATACTCCATCGCTACAGGAATGCCAGCCATGCTTCCTTAGCATCCCGTTCTGTTCTTAGGAAATGAGGGCGATTTACGTTAGTGGGCTGAATGATCTGATTTGCTCATGATTTGCACCAATGTTAGGTCTGACCACGGCTCACCTATGTTGGCTCTCGTATATGTGAGTGCAGAGCCTGGCCTGCAGAACCCGCACAGCCTGAGTCCTCAGCACAGCAGAGACATGGACCTGGTGGCGCGGGGCCAGAGGAGGCCCCAGCAATGATGGGAGGGCTGGAAGCCCTCTGCTGGGAGGCCAGGCTGGGAGAGTTGGGCTTGTTCAGCCTGGAGAAGAGAAGGCTCCAGGGAGACCTTCTGGTGGCCTTGCAGGACTTAAAGGGGTTGATCAGAAAGATGGGAACAATCTTTTTAGCATGGCCTGTTGTGGCAGGACAAGGGGTGATGGTTTTAAACTAAAAGAGGGAGGTTAAGACTAGAGAGAAAGAGAAATTTTTGATGCTGAAGGTGATGAGAGCCTGGCCCAGGTTGCCCAGAGAGGTGGTCACTGCCCCATCCCTGGCACCATTGCAGGTGAGGTTGGCCGGGGCTCTGAGCAACCTGCTGTGGTTGCAGATGTCCCTGCTCAGTGCACGGGGGTTGGACTAGAGGACCTTGAAAGGTCCCTTCCAACTCAAACCATTCTATGATTCTATGATCTATGGGGCCGCTGCATTTGGACAGAGGAGAATGTTCTGCTGGCTTAAGGAGGAACTAAACAAAGCCCAAAGTCAGGTATTAATTACATGGTAATAGTCTTCTTATTCTTCAGAATTACCCACAGGGTTTTTTTTTATCTTTCCATGTTTGAAAGAATATTATCTTTCCCGGACTTTTGCAAATCTCCTCACTTCTTCTGCAAGCTCTCTGTCCCTTCCAGCCGTTCCCCTCTTTCCAGCGCAGCTGCGGCTTTCAACAGCAGAAAAAAAAAGTGGATTTGCAGTCTGCTCGGTGGTAATTACGGCGATCGCCTCAGTTTTTGCTCAGCATTGCACTGCAGCAAGCTGAGAACCAGCACAAGTCTAATAAACAGCAGGTCACAACATGCACATGGGTTTTTTTAAGAATCTGGGTATTGTAGGGTTGTGTTTTTTTCCAGTTGGGCTCCTTATGTTCTAGCTGGTGCTTTGGAAAGAGCTGCAGTAACAAGATAACCAGCCAAATGTAAAGAGCCCTTAATTGAATTTGATTAGAGGTGAGAAAGATTATTAAAAGCCAAGAAGGAGTTTCTCCTCTGCTACCTATTTATTGAAAAACTTGCATTTCCTCGAATGCATCATTTAGGTGATTTATACAAAATAAAAGACCAATCCAGTATCATACAAGGTGTCACCCTTGTAGCCAAAACAGGTAAATGAACCTCCTCATTCTCACACAATTCTGACTTCCAGAGAGCATCTCGGGAGCTTTTGCAGGCATAAAACATCCCCTAACACAAGTGGTTGCAAACCAAGGTAACCAGTTACAATCCAACTCCTGCTCACCAGCGCTGCTGCTTAGAGATTTTATGGAGCATCTGTAACCACCCCTTTTTACTGAATTCAGCATTATTCAGCGGATTGTCAGAACGCTGCTGAAATATTCCTTTGAATGCGCTGTAAACCAATGGATTGTAACAGAAATGTGTGTTTGCAAAAGCAGCACACGGGTGGGTCGACAGCAATTGCTCGTACACTGGGCTCGTCCCGTGCTGGGGACAAGGGGCAGAGCAGTTGGAGTTGCCCTGTGGAATGTTATCAGCTCCATTTGGGAATGACGGGTGAATCCCACAGCCCAAGATTTTGCTGGATCTCAGCGTGTGGGTACCGGCAGTGCGGGGGAGCAGGGGTGGGGAAAAGGAGATAAACAGAGTTTGTCTACTGCTGATGTGGGCCATACAGAAATAGCTCATTTCACACTCCCACCAAGCAGGTGAATTCACTCCCTTTTCTATTTATCACTAAACCACCACCTCCTGGTGCTCTTGACCATAACACCACCTGCATCAACTCTCATGCTTCACAAACAAGAAGTGCTAACCATTTATTTCCAAACAAACGTTCTCAGGTCTCAACGGCCTTGTACTGGCGATGGGGCTCTCGCCTGGGTAGTTTAATTTCTGTGGGCACTGTCACCATCTAGTGGCACCTCGCTCTTGGTTTGCAGGGGCAGCTGTTGCTGCATTCTCCTTCCTCCTCCTTTTTCCCACTTATCAATATTGGCTTTGTCAGTTAAAAGCCTGCAGGTGCACATTTTCCCTCTGGCCCTCCTACGGAGCACCTCCGCCTGGTTGAACGAGGAGGACTTCCACGGTAAGGTGTCTTTGGAAGGCTCAGGGTTGTGTTTAAAGGTGTTTGAGTGCTGGAGGAGAAGCTTGTGGGAGAGTTTTGCGCTCTTGAACGCGCAGGTGTTCGCAAAGTGGAAATGCTGTGAGCGGTGACCAGCCAAAATGATCTCTGGTAACAACATAGCAGGGATGGGTGTGTGTGTTAATCATACAGCCACCATTATGTTATTTAGTGGTTTGCTTCGGTTCATGAGGGAAATGTAGGGTGAAGACACCCCCGGCTTATTGCTCAGGTCTTCGTGCCATCCCCTCCAGCGCAAAACATCCACTTCTCATGATCAAAGCCCAGCTCTCACTTTTCTAACGCTCAAAAATTTGGGATGAGCAATGCTCTGTGCCTTTCCTGGATTTTTTTTCTCCCCTTGCCGTATCCTTGACAGCCCCCAGTGGGTTTCTGTGGCATCCCATGGGTAGGTGATGTGTTCACAGCTGCTCCTGGGCAAGGGCTGGAGGGTGACACTGTGTGATGGTGCCTCGATTTTACAGGGCTTGTTTCCACACAGGTAAGCAAGCAATGGACCCATAAATCACAGCAGTAATTTCTCCTTGCCAAGGCTGAGAAGGGACAACAAGGAGGACGAGGGTTGTGGCGTTGTGGGTTTTCTCAGAAATGATTTTCAGTGCTATAGATCCCACTCGCTTTACATAATAATGCAACTTTTAGGTGTTTCTTCCCCATGTGCTGCTTTGGTTTGAGTTTTCTTTGGTTGTGAGTCACGGGTGGCCCACACCATGTACAACGAGGAATAAGATGATCAGCTCTGTTGCTAAAGCAAAGCCGTGTCTGGTGGATCCAGCTCGCTCTGCCTTTCCTACAGACACCCTGCAAAGCCCCAGAGAGCTGAGCTGCTTGCGAGGTGCTCGCTTGGTTGCTTAAGAGAGGAAGGAGTCATAAAACTAGTGAGGAAAAAGGCAAAATTGGACTCTCTGACATGGTCTGTATTAGCTGGCAGCTTCTCCTTCCGCAGAGGTCCCCACAGGACCACCCCTCCAGCCACCCCTGCTCTGCAGCAGCCCTGGATGTGCACCCTTGGGTGCATAGATCAGCAGAGGGGAGACCTTCAGAAAATGGGCTTAACTCTGTAACTTCTCCTACTGCCAATGTGTGTCCGTGCAGCTGAAGGTCTCAGCTTCAGGCCATGCGGTCAGGTCACCTCAGGGAGAGCCTCATCCCTGCTTGAAATGCCCTCAAGGGACCCATGTGCTGCCCTGGTCTGGCTCAAAACAGCCTTGAAACCTTAAACGCTGCCACTGCTCGAGTCTCATCCATAGCACTGAAAATTTCGTGTGGCTTTCCAGTTTCCTATTTTTAAATTTAAAAGCTCCTTTCCCCCCTCTTCCATCTGCCTCTCCAGTTTGTGAGTGCCCCACGAGCAGGGGAGAAGGAGCAAACAAGGAGCTATTCTAAAATAAAAATAATGAAGGTAACCACATCTGAAAGCACAAGAGCAAAACCTTCACAAAGAACAGAAAATGAAAATGACTGCTTTTAGACCAATTAAACTGTTGGGGATTTTTTTTTTTTTCCTCCTTAATTTTTTAAAATTTATTATTACTCCCAGCTGGAGGTTGGAACTAATGAGGCATAATGAAATAGCAAACAGATAGTTTCCTTGAGACACCTACTAGCTCCTTCTAGGATAATTTGATAGGAACTACTGGAAGAATTGTGTGAGTTCTGGTTAATATTTGAATTAAGTTAGAAGAGCTGAGCTATTACGAGTTTTATGCTATATTATATATGTGACTTACGGGACAGAGAGCTGGAACTTGTGATTTTTTTTTTGCTTTATTAAATGTGATTACAGCAGCATAGATGTCTCTGTGGAGCAGCCACACATTTCTGGCATTAGCATGCTTTTAATGGTGGAAAGAAATTAATAAAATTGTTACTGAGGAAGGTAAATGGTTCTGTAAAGATCTTTTCTTTTACTGGTGTCTCTCAGGAGCCAGGCTGGATAAGTAGTTAGGATTTTGTCTCAAGAATGGCCCAAAACACCCAATGTCAGTTATTTTCCCCAGGATATATGTTGAGTTTATCTTCAGCCTGGTTGGGATGTGTGCACATACAGGAAAATAAGTGGCCTCGACTAACTTTATATTGTTCTTTATATATTTTTTATATATAAAAGCCTCTGTCAATGCTGAGCCTTTGCAGCACGTTGGTGGAATTACCACCCTGTGGAAATCGGTGGTAAAGCTGGTGGCTTCACCGGGGTCACCTCTTGTCTCTGTTCCTCCCCTGGGAAAGACGCTGTGCATCAGCGTGGGGAGGGGACGGGACGGGACTGCGCTCGGGCAGCACACGTGGACCTTGAAAACCTTATTGCATTGCCAGGGTAGTTGGGTGGAATGTGCATCTTAACATTGACAGCACATTCCTACGTATTCACCTCCAATCTCAACTTCAAGGGAAGAACTTGCCGTTCGTTTTCCCTTTCTTGGTGCGCTCTTAAAAAAAAAAAAGCGAGTGATTGTATTCAGGAAACCTGCTTTTGGGCTATTGCCAAATTTAGCAAGCTTGATTAAAAGGCAGCAAAGGGAGGTCAGCTTATCTACAGGTACAACCCTCAGCGCTGTGGGTGTCAGGGCATGGAAGGAGGAATCCTGCTCACCGAGCAGTCGAGGAGTAGTAATCCTCAGCTGCAGCTTTGTTCCTGTAAGGTCCAGAGTTAAAATACCTGAAGCGAGCACCTCATCAGCTAAAATAGAATGTCTACCCTGGGTATGTTCCCCACTGAAAGGCAAGTGCCAACAAGGGTCTGTGGACCCAGCAGAAGAGGTTCCCTTAGTCTGCTCACACAGCAGAGGATGCTTAAAGCCAAAATGCAATTAACTTATTGGTATTTGACCAGGATGCTGTGGTCAACTCTTGAGAGAGGTCATGAGGTCTCCACTGACCACAGGAACTTGGTTTTGCATCTCATGGCAAGTCTGGTAAACCTTCAGTTAATGTCTCTGTACAATGCGTCAGGCTTTGATCTCTCTCTGTAGCAATCCTTTACGCCCAGCATAATAAACCATGGTTAGCACATGGGGAAAAATCCACTTACCTTTTCTGCTGACTTTGTCCAAAAGATGAATTGGACACCTACTCTGATACTTGCTTCCAAGTTTCTCACTGGTGTGTTTTGAAATCATCTATAGGAGAAACAATGACAAACTTCTTCTATCCCCGGGAGAAAAGCAAGGCAAAAGCGGTATAATATTTTACACAGGTGTTCTGTAGAATCCGTTTTGATATCTTTTGTGAAAGGAAGTCTGGGGCTTTGGCTTGGTTTCAGTTGACATCTTGTTACCACAGAGCCGTGGTACATCTCCTGGAGAGCTGAAGCACAAAGAGCTCGGTTAGGACTTGCACCAGTGGGTAATGGACCTGGACCCACTAAATGCAAGTTCTGACAGTGTGGGTCAAACTCATATGTGCCAGTCTTTGGGGTTCCTCCTTTCTCATCCTCCTAATTGGGCTCATTTTCTCTTTAAAAATAATTGGCAGGATTTTATGATGTGAAAACAAAAACAAGGCAACTGCTGCTGAGATCTGTGAGGGCAAAACGTTTCCATGTGCTTCGGAGTTCATGGAACAAGCCTTTCTGTCAAAAGCTGCACCAAGAGATGTGTTTTGTTGTGACCTGTTGGGAGTACGAGGGGCTGCTTTCTGTGGCTGAGTGGCAAAAATACGACTTTTCAGTTTGGATCACGTGAAACAATGTGTGTAGTGATGCCCTGCCAGGAGCCAGCAAAAAAACCCCCACAAACCTAAGGAGGAAAAATCCAATCCATTCTCCCTACAGGTCTCTGAAAACTCAAAAAATAAGGAAAATCAGTCAAAACTTTGTCCTTGTCATATTTTAGAGACACAGCGCTTGTGAAAGGAGAGAAAAAAAGAATGACTCCCTTGTCCCCCAGTGCTTGGAGCTAGGATTTCCACACCAACCAAATCTCTGCTCCTCAATCAAGCTGCAGTCCAGCTTTTTGCCAAATGTCTGTTTAGAAATCATCTGCATGGACTTGATCTCTTTTAAAGAAGACTTCCCAGCAATTACCTGGGAAATTAAGAAAGAGAGGAGGGAGGAAAGAAAGTAGGCTGCTCGGATTGCAGCAGTCCTGGATGGGATCACCACCTGGGCTGCTGCAAGACTGGGCACGGATCTGTGGTGCTTGGTCCTACGCTGGGGCAGGGCTTGGGCATGTCTGTGCTGGACATCCAAGCGTGTCTGAAAACGGGCAGCTGTCTCCTGGTTGCTACTTTCTTGGAGCAAGGACAAGCTGTGCTACAGCCATGAATGGTCCAGCACATGGTCCAGCTTGCCCTGTGGGGTGGTGGCACAGTCAGGAGATGCCGGAAGACCTGCTGCCTGCTCTCTTCTCTGTCCTCTGGAAGAGGTACAGGCAGGAGCCTAATTCAGGTGTTAATTCTCTGCCAGATATTCCTTATTCCACGCTCTCCACTAAATCAGTTTGAACGATGTATTTCTGTGGGCTTCTGAGTGACTTATGGGTGTCTTTAGATTGCAAATCCACACTGGGTGGATACGTTTCATGATGTGCTTCTGCTCCTTCTTTAGGAGTAGGTATTTCTAGCCTTCAGCTTCTGGGATAAAGTTCAGCGTGATGAGCTGGAAATGTGTATTTTGCTCTGATCTTGAAATCTGGGATTACAATTTGCTGTCTTGCTGAGTATTCCCAGTGGTGGGTTTATACACTTAGACCTGGTGTTTCATGGGGACTTAGAGGAGTGAGCTCCCCATCCTGGAAATACTCCCCTTGCGTATCCCTTCTAGAATGAGTCCAAGGCATGAAGCTGAGTAATGCTGTGAGGGTCCTCTAAAATCTCCAGCCAAAATATTTGGATTAAGCCAACACAAATGGCTGTGAAACTGATGGAAAGAAATTAGGTTACGGATGGAAATAGCAATTCACAGTTTGGGAGAAGAAACATTGACCAGTTATTCCATGGGCTGGTCTAGGTGATGTGTTGGACATGCCTTAGCTATTGGTGGTATTTTTGTCAGAGTGAAATGTGCTGCTTCGCCAAAGCCCTGAGCAATACCCTCTTATTTTCAGTTTAAAGGGGTTTTAAATGTAATGCTAGAGAGTGCCTATAGCTAAAAATGTATATCATGTGAAGAGAGGCCTCCAGAGACTTTGGCCACTCCTAGTGTGCAGTCCAAACCCTCAAGAGTCCCTCTGACATCCAAGCATTGGAGGCAACTGTAGAATTTAACATGACAACAAATTTTCTGCTGTCTTTATAACCATCACATGAATAAGGCTCATTCCATCCTGTAGAATTCTCCAGGATGTGTCAGGAAGGAATAAAACCAAAAGTCCATGATTATGCAGCACTTTTTATATAAAGCTTTGTAATGTTTTCCCAGCTCTGCGCTGCTTTCATCCCCGTGGCATGAGGGTTTCTTACAACCAGGGCTCTGGTTTCCAGAGCTGAATGGCTGATGAAGGAGTTTATGGAGTTATTACCCCGCTGCCTGCATCCTGTTGGAGTTGGCCATAACTTTGCACCCTCTTCTCAGCTCTCAGCTGCTGGAGGCACTGTGATGGCTGCTGTCACACAGCGTGGTGAATTCTCAGCCGAGAAAGAGGAGAAAAGCTTGAGGAATCGTTTGTCAGGTCTAGATCTGACTTCAAACTGCAGCAGCTTCGGCGATGGCTTGGCACTGCTCGTCCTCTGCACAGATATGTCAACAGCCAGACTTGGTTTTATCATCTGAGGAAACCAACTCTTTAATGAAGGAAACCAGAAGCGCAAGATTGTGCTGAAAGACCTGCAGTCGCTTTGTAAAGAACTCGAGCCAGAAACCTTGGAAAAGGCACAGAAAAACATTCATGGAATTTAGAAAACATTCATGGAATTTATTCTTGGCAATCAAAGGTAAATAGGCGTTATGCAGATATTGTCTTTTAAGTGCATTATAGTCATTCCTTGCACTTCCATGAACTCCGTGTGATGGAGGACTCCAACAGGGTCTATCTGTTCCTCATCATCCTGCATAAATCATCATGGGACATTAGCCCAGAATAGGGCTGGGGGTGGCTTCTTGGGTGTTTTCTTCACAGAGCAGAAAGATCCAGAAACTCAAGTAGTTGTGAGCAGAGCAGATCTTCTGACACGAGGTAGAGCAAATAGGGGTTAATTCTTCAAGTTAACCAGGCTGGTATAAAGGTTTGCACAAAAAGCTGGTTTCACTTTGGACAATTCCCCTTGACCGGAATGGTTTCTCCAACAGGACCCACGTGGATTAGTCAGTATAGGCTGCCTGTCCTCCACCGCGCAACCAGCATGTGTTGCAACACATTAGTCCATGAAACAAGCTGGTTAAAACTTCCTGAGAGCTACTGAAATGCTACTAAACTGAAAAATGAAGTGCCTTGTTAACAACTGATTGAATCGGAAGATATCTTGCAACTTTACTGTGTGGTCCACATAAATATAGACTTCTTGAACCAGATTGCCCAGGGTAGTTGTGGATGCTCCATCCCTGGAGGTGTTCAAGACCAGGTTGGGTGGGGCCTTGAGCAACCTGGTCTGGTGGGAGGTGTCCCTGCCATGGCAGGGGACTTGGAATGAAATTGTATCTAAGGTCCCTTCCAACCCAAACCATTCTATGATTCTTCAGTGCTCATTTTATTAAATACCAGTCATATGAGAACCTCTAGGGACTGCTGGGGTTTGGTTTTTTTTCATACTCAAAGTTAATAATGAACTTTTCCCCAAGAGTCTTATTTTCACCTTATTGCAGCCAGTAACAGCTATTAGAATATGCTGTGGTGATGGACTTGACTGTTGGCCAAGGTGTTGTGCAACCAGATTGGCAAATAGGCAGCAATGACATCTGGGACGGAGGTAGGACGGGTGAACGTGGCCGATGCCATTCCTATGACACGTAGGGACCAGCACAATAAATGGGAGAGCCAGAATTTTCCAGGTGAATTTGAAATGAAATTAAATCATTTGTGTTTGCTTTAATATAGGGATGTCTGATATTATCTGTCTGCAGCATTAGTCTGTGCTGCTGCCTTTGAAGCTAATAATTGGTATTATGGTGGTGTGTTAGCTTCCATGTTAGGCATGATTTTGGAATGAATCGCAGTTATCCAGACAAATGGGCATTTGCATGGCATTACCCACCACCACATGATGTTACCTATTCCTCATCTGTGTTCAGGTTTGGGCATCACTGGGGTTTGGGGTTTTTCTTTAGCTAATTAAGAGTTGTGAGAAGGGCAAAAATATTTAGGGTGTTGGAGAAGAAAGGTTAAACCAGCAAAACATGGCAAGCTCAGCCCAGCGGTGCTTAAGGTGGTCATGGCTTGTGATACTGAAGGAGTTCAGCTTTGGAGATGCCACCCTTCGTTCGTGCAGTGCATGGAGCAGCAGTTCAGGGTGGGGAGAAGCAAAATGCAGATGAAATATCAGGATGTGCCCTTGGAAACGAGATCTTTAAAGCCCAGCTTTGTCCCTTGAAAACCCCGTTGCTATAAATCTCAGGGAGGTTTGGTAGAGAGCAATCCCAGTGGGAGAAAGGAGCCTCCCCCCAGGCTGGAGGAGCCCAGGAGCTCTTCACAGGCTTTGGTTCTTTGGTTTTGGGTGTAACTCTTGACTCTATTGCAATGGGCTTGCATTAGGTATGAGCTGGATCTGGTTTGTGCAATGGCTTGAGTTTTTTGGATTACGAGTTCTTAGAGGATGGCCACAAAGGAATTTTAATTAGGAAAGCAAGAAAGGTTCTGCTGGGAGACGGGCAAACCACGATAATTATTGGCAGCGAGAAAGTCAGCAAAGAGCAAGTAATCAGGGGATTTATAGAGGTCTTACTGAGAATTACCTAAGTGTAATTTTTAAGGATACCAGTGAAAGAATCTTTCATGAGGAAAATGACTTAAACTGACAGGTCCACTCCTGCACTTTACCTGGTGTCCAGCTGTACGGACAAGCTCTAATGAACACACAGCTGAGGACCACAGTAGCTGCATGGCCACTGAACGTGGAATCACCACAAACGTCAGGATGTCTGGAGAACCCACCAGGGGCTGGTGATTCTGGGCTGGGGTCCATGGAAGCTCCCAGGCTCTGGCAAGATGGTTGAGACACAGAAGAGAGCTTATCTGTCTCGCTGGGCAACAGATCCAAAATCTTTTCACAAATGGGGCAAACAGTTTAGGAACAGTTCTGTAGAACTCGATTTCCAAATGCATCTCTCTTGAAACCAAATATTGAAACATCAAATTAAAATGACCCTCTTGATTTTTCTTTGGGAAATAGGGGGTAGCTTTGCTCTCCTCCCCAAGATCCTGAAGACCAGGTAACCTGGCAAGGAGATCATCACCACACCAGCACAACACATCCCTTACACTGTACGTTGAGTTTAAACTAATGTGACCAACTTGATGTGAAAATGCTCTTGGAATAGCAAAGTGCCTTCTTGGCTAAATCCAGCCTTCTACTTCTATCAACAAACACACATAGCTGCACAAGTTCCCCTGTGTATGGGAGAGCAGGATCCAAAAGTACCGCTCTGTGAGATTGATAAAGCTTTATCTTTCTTCATAGGTGGTCAGTTGATGGGATAGGCAGAATTGCCACATATGCGGTTGAAGGCCAGTATGAACAGGATACCTGTACTGGACAGGGAATGACACCCACTGCTTGACCTAGAAGACGTGCCTGGGCTGAGCAATGTGCACACCTACGGTCTTCTCACGGGAATAGTTCTTCCATCGTACAGAAGGGCACTTCAGGGTTTTTGTGGTATTGCGTGTTTCCACCTTGTTGGAAGTATCTTGGTAGAAACATCTAAAAAGATCATGCCCTTCTTGTTCCAAATATCCTCCTCTGGCCTTGGCTGAGCTTTGAGTAGGACTGTTGGAGTAGTGGGAATGGGTTGCCCTTCTCAGGTGTATTCAGAAGATCAAGCCTGATTTTCTAAGACACCTTGATCTGCTCCTTGCTAAGGTCACCTCTTTGTGTATCTGCAAAGGGGGCTTCTACCAAAGGCCCAAGAGGTTTGTGTCTGTAAGAACAAAGCCAGTATTTTCAGCAGATGCCTTCCTGAGATGATCCTGGCTCAGACACAGGCGCTGCAGAGCCTCTTGCTAACAGGGCAACAGACTGCCAAGCGTTGGTCACCTTTCAAAGGCTGGTCTTTAACCTCTTGATCTTGTATTTCATAATGAACTGGGAGGGGTAGCAGGAAATTGCACTTTCTGATGTGGATTTTGCTAATTAGTCCAAATGCTTCTGTAACACATGGATATTTAAGGCCATGCACACCATTAGTGCTTATTTGTAACGGAGTAAACAGCATTGGGCAGACCACAGTGCTAACACCAGCAGACTCCTGGCCCGGGAGACCATCAAAGGTTGCTCGCTGTGCCCAGTGCATGTGGGAAGTAGGTTTTGCAAGGGTGCAGCTGCTTATTTGAGTGATGCCTGGTGGCTGACAAAAGCGGCAGTGGAAGGAAGACAGCATCCCAAAATGAAACATGGTCCTTTGGAGTGGTGGTTGGTCTTTCACTACGTACCTCGTCACCTCTGAGACTGTCACACACGCTGAGGGACTGAACCGCTCCGCCCTTGTCAGTGCCCTGCTAGTAGGTGCTGCCTGTAGAAATAAGGCAAATGGTTTACTGAAGGTCCTGCTATGAGCTGGTAGCACTTGACATTCGTTACAAAGTGTATGGCACAGCAGAAAAGGGCAATGAGACCCATATCTTTTCCATGCAGAGGGCAGATGATGCATTGACTATGTCCTAGCTGGTGAACGTGTGCTGAGTACCACAAGCAGACCCTGGCAGTGACGGCCTCAGCGTGATACCTGGTGGAATCCTTATAACAGTGATAATTTGCAACTTATTTGGGAGGTCTGGTGTTGGTTCAAGTCAGGAGTACTCTGGTATAGATGGAAACAGGCAGGAGATGAGGGGGATGAAAGATGGTAAACCAGGAGCTCTTGTTGTCTTCCTGTTAGACATGTGTCTTGAGTCAGGTGAAGCAGCTGTAGCCCGATACAGAACCACACTTCTGTAAAGCTTATGGTTGTGTCCAGCTCTGCTTAAATATTTCATGATCAAATCAAATGGAAACTGCTCATCAGCTCCTACAGCCTCCAAAACCCACGTGCCATTTAAGTTCCCATTAAAATCTCTGATCTAAGGGGGTACAATAGACCCTCAGCAAATCACGAGCTCATTCAAAGGGAGAAGGGGACTTGCTTTATAAATAAGGCATGTGGTGGATGTCACAGACTGAAAACATTGATCTATGAGGCTTCTCTCCTTATCACTAGAGATTGTATTGCTGTAAAGCACAGAAAACCAGATAACTCCTTTAAGTAGTTAATTTGAATATACAGAGGCAAAAGGAAGAGTAGGAGGAGGATGTAGGTCAAGTGCTTCAGGAAGATGCCAGGTGAATGTTCAAAGAACCACAAGATTCGCTTTTACTAGTGTCAGAAGCAGCTGCATGTCCTTCAGCTGTTGGTATGGAATTCATCTTGGTCCTGGGGCTGAGAGGTTCCATGCAGAGCAGAGCTCTGCATCTTCACTTTGATGCACTGCTAGTTGTACGGCTTGTAGATGTTTTGGGGCGTTTTTGGGTGGTTCTTGCCAGCCCTTCAGCTGCTTGGTCTCAGCCTGGGCTGTGGTCATGGCACAGTTTCTGGCTTAGAAACTGATGAGCGTGAGCAGAGGTGTGAAGAGTCAGGGCAGGAGATGTGGCAGAGCCAGCCCCATGGCTGGAGGTTTTTGAGCTGGATGGAAAAGGTATTGGGATGGGAGGCACAGGGTGATCTCCGAATCAAAGGAACTGAAAGAAAGAGAAAGGAAGACCTCATCTAGGTCAAACTTGGCTTCAAAGAAGAACCAAATGTTAATGCCTTGTGTGTGATCTGCACTGAGAAAGTTCTCAAGCCGTTTCCACTTTGGGGTTCAAATGGTAACGTACGTGCACTGCACATGTTCACAGCCAAGCTGCTGCTGCAGATGGTCTGTGAAAGCCTCTGAACAAGGTACCTTCCAGGAAGGCTGGGGCATGAAGACTGGCGTTGGTGCCCATCTTCAAAACCAGTCTCAGAAGACGCCTTTTTAAGAAAAAAGAAAAGTGAACTTAGTCTTTCTTCTCGCTGGTTCCCCTGCGTGCTGCAGACTCAAACAAGGTTTTGCAACCTGGGACATGCCATCCATGGCTTTGACAGTGATGAATGCGAGTTTTGCTCTTTGGGAAGCTTCTATGATCTCTGCATGACGAGGTGAAACTCAGAGCAGCTACAGGGATACACAGCAAACGTGGGCAGCTGGCAGTGCAATTCTTACTGGCCCTAAAATGGGAATGAATTAATCACTTTACCTCATGCATCCATCTCCTGAGAACTTGTGGAAGGAGAGCTATGACAACCGATCTCCCTGAGGGATACAGGAAAGCGAAACCTAAGTGATGTCTTCTCCCCAGAGCATAAGAAGCTGTTAATTGGCAGGATATATTATGCTGGTCATAATTTTTGGAGCCTTCGCTCATTTTTAATGGCTGCCCTTAATCACATTCCTGCACTTCATCATTCAAATCTTCTTGCTGAAGTCCTGAAATGGGTTTAAAAGGGGCCAAGACCTAATGAAATCTGGTGACATAAAAATATCAGCTGGTAATCACAAGTTCTGGGAGTCGTTCTCACTTCATCCCATTTCACACCCCAGTGGTTTTGCCCACTTTAAAAAACAAAACAAGGCAACAAACTCTGGTTTTGCCCACTTTAAAGCGTTTCCTGTAATGAGGCAATAAATGCGGAATAAGATTTTTGTCTCTACTGTGACAAATCTTAGGCTGGGATGTGTGGTGGCAGAAACCAGAGAGGGGACTGCTGGAGCTGCAGAGAGCAGCTCTGGAAAAAAAAAAAGGGGGGGAAAAGGAACAGGCAACAGCTCTGCTGGAGCTAAATCTGGATGGAGATGGAATGTTGAAGACATTCAAGCAATACTTCCCTCTACAAGCAGTGGGTGTTTGCAGAAGTGAAGCCCGTCAGACCATGCCAGGGAATAAGGGATTTGATGTATTAAAACCTTGCAGAGTGATGCTGAAGGTTCCCTGCAGCGCAGCTGCGTGAGGAACACCATCCACCGCTGGAAATGAGCAGGATGGTTTCATGGGAGCACAAAAAATGAAAGAGGAAACGATCTCTGAGTCTGTGAGCAGCCTGCCAAACCCTCCCCAAACTTGTAGTTTTATGGGCACTCCAAACTCTTCACCAGGAGATGAGATTTCTGCAGGAGAAGCCACCTGAGGCAGAGAAGAGCAAGGCTCCCGAAGTCCAAGGCAAGCAATGTCTCCTGTTGCTGCACCAAGTGGGCAACTCACAGATGGAGTAACCTCAGATGGAAAGAGGAAAGGTGTGATCCCAGCCTGGGTGAAGGTCCCAGCCTGGGCCAACAGGATGGAGACAGGCAGGATTTTCAGAGAGGGAGAGACACCATCGCAGCAGAGATGGAGGGACTATCAAAACACGAATGCAAATGGGGTATTTATGGCTTTCAGGTTGGCAGCTGGCGAGCACCTTCATGTCTTGCCAGAAACAATGCTCTTAATGTTAAAAGAAAAGCTGCGGGCCATGAAAAGCGAGCAAGAAGAATTCCGGGCTTTCAGGGATAAACTGAAAGAAATCTGAGAGTAGGTGTATAGGGAAATGAGAGATAAAATCTCCCGTTGTTTCAGGGAAAAGGGCAATCGTTTGGGGTTGAAAGTGAGTCGAACTATTCATCTTATTACTGAAGGAGCAGGGGATTAAACGGTTTAAGAAGAATTTGGGAGTGTCTTCCAGGTCCTCAGGAAGGTCTCAGCAAACAGCCAAGGGAAAAGTCAGGTCACACCCCTGAGAGCCAACCCCTCGAGGTGGCTGAAGACATGGGTGAAAGCAGCTTTCCTCCTTAGGGGACAAGAACTGAGAATCCCTTGCAGCAAAGGAAAATGCTTATCCGTTCTTCTTCTCTTGTCTTGTGCTTTGAGAAGGTATTTCTTTGGAGTAGTAGGTGGGCTACACAATCTTGTGTGAGATGTAATTGCCTCAGTGAAGGTTGAAAATATCCTGCAATAAAGGAGGATAAATGGGAAAAGAGCAGTTATAGGTAAATATGGAAACTTGTTTGGACAGATTGAATGCAGACAAAGAGTTTGTGTCACAGCTTTAATGAGGTTTTGGGATTAGAGGAGCCCTGGGCTGCAGCCTGGTCCCCATGCCCTCAGCACAGCACGGCTGGCACTCTGCCCCACCGGCACAGCTTCACCCACAGCCTGGCCTGGCCACGGGTTCAGGTCTGAGCAAACCTCCCAAGGTGGGACCTATTTATATATCCACCCCAAAACACATCAGACTGCTCTCCTGAGTGGCTGCTCTCTGCCCTGACCTTCTTGGTTTATTGGGGTAGGGGTCAGTCTCTTCTCCCCAAGCAACAGGGCAAAAGGAAATGACCTCAAGTTGCACCAGGGGAGGTTTAGGTTGGACATGAGGAACAATTTCTTCCCCAAGAGGGTTGTGAAGGGCTGGCCCAGGCTGCCCAGGGCAGTGGTGGAGTCCCCATCCCTCAAGGGACTTAAAAGCCATGTAGATGTGGCACTGAGGGACATGGTTTAGTGGTGACCTGGCAGTGCTGGGTTAACCATTGGACTTGATGGTCTTAAAAGTCTCTTCCAACCCAAACGATTCTATGACTCTGTGATTTATTTTTTTTTTCTGCTGTTAGTCACTCTGGAGCGTGCACTCAGCAACGGGGTCATTGATTTTTAAAAAGCTCTTAAGGAAGCACTTCTTCACCAGCACTTAGCAACAACTGCCATGGTTCTCCACCCCTCGCTGCTGTGACATAAAATGGTCTCGAGCCCATCAGCCCAGGAGAGGCTGTTGGCTCTGTGGCTCTCCCCAGCCTGGATGGGGAACTCTGCTCAACTCCTGCTGCTGCCAAGTGACAAACGCAGCAGGAAGCGTATTGGCACAAGACATTTCCATTTTTTCTTTAACGGTTATTCCCACATCCTCCTCCAATCCGTGCCCTTCGATCCCCCCCTCCAGTAATTAAAACGGTAATCTCAGTGTCTGCCTTTCGTTTGCTGCCTTCGTTACTTTGCCCTTATAAATCCCACACAACCCCAAGGCTTTGATCTGGCTCTGCCCCCGGCTAATGGTCCTGGAATATCCTCAATTAATATGTTTTTAAAAATCACATTTCAGCACTGGTGCATTCTGTCCTATTTAATTCTTAGCTATTCTGGCTATAGAATAGTTATATTCTTCAGTTCTTAGCTATTTAGTTATTTTAGTTATTATTTAGTTCTGAGCTATTTAGTTATTTTGGTTATTGTTTTGTTCTTAGCTATTTAGTTATTTTTGTTATTATTTAGTTCTGAGCTATTTAGTTATTTTGGTTATTGTTTTGTTCTTAGCTATTTAGTTATTTTTGTTATTATTTAGTTCTGAGCTATTTAGTTATTTTGGCTATAACTGTTTAGTTCTTAGCTCTTTAGTTATTTTAGTTATTATTTAGTTCTGAGCTATTTAGTTATTTTGGCTATAACTGTTTAGTTCTTAGCTCTTTAGTTATTTTAGTTATTATTTAGTTCTGAGCTATTTAGTTATTTTGGTTATAATTGTTTAGTTCTTAGCTCTTTAGTTATTATTTAGTTCTTAGCTATTTATTTTAGTTATTATTTAGTTATTTTAGTTATAATTATTATCTAGTTCTTAGCTATTTAGTTATTCTAGTCTTCCCCAAGTGTATTTTTTGCACACTTGCATGAAAGCATCTATGGATTTGAAAACAAGCCTTGCTACTACTTGGGAAATTCGGTTTTGTTTTGGGGTTTTTTTGGGTCTTGGTTCATATCACTCCCCAGCCCATGCATGGGAAGGCTGCTGGCAGCCTGGGGTGACCATCCTCATGGCTAAGGGTCCTCAAACCTTCCTATTTGTGGTCCTGCTTGGAGGACTGATGTATGACTGATGTATCGGCATCACTAGATGGCACATGTGAGCTGTTCTTGTCTGACTAGCACAAGAAAAGCCAGATAGTGAGATTTTTTTTTCCTTGAGAGCGCTAAATATAACCCAGGTTGCCAGGTTGGACGGGGCCTTGAGCAACCTGGTCTAGTGGGAGGTGTCCCTGCCATGGCAGGAGGCTTGGAACGAGATGATCTTCGAGGTCCCTTCCAACCCAAACCATTCTCTGATTCTATGGAATACCACAGAATAAATAAAACAAATACTTTATGGAGATGGTCTTTTAGAACCTTTTCTAATTCTGTCTTTGTATAAATAATTGCTTTTTTATCATATTTTATGAATTCTCTCTTTGTGTAAATCACTGCCTGCAAAAATCTTGGCCATTGAAGTCTATAAATGCAGAATGACAGTGGTCTGATGGTCTGTGCTGGCAGGGAACAGGGTGGTGGATGTCCCACCATGTGGCCCTGAGCAGCTGGTGCCCTTCCTCTGGGATGTCTGTCCTCCTGCTGTCACTACAGGGGTGATGTTCATCTAAGTTATGGCCTGAAGTGACCGAAGCCAAGTGTCAAAGGTGCCCCTAAACTGCCCCTGGGCTAGAGTTAACATCTGCTGCTTAATGAGACCTTTGTCACGTCCACTTAAGAAGAATTATTCCGTTTATTAGGTGCCTTGTTCAGGGCTTGGCACGCCAAGTGTTGAACTCGTGGAGGAATTTCCTTCACTAAAGCTCTCAATCAAAGTTTAAGTCCAAAGATCAAAAAGAGGCTTTTGGACAGACCGAAAGAAACCACTTTGATCCAAAGAGAGTACAAATTGGTAGCGCTAATTATAGTCAATGAAAGAAAGAGGCTGATGCGTGAGCGCACGTGTGCTTATGGGGTTTGTCAGCTGCTGCGCCTTATTTGTTCAGAACCATTTATTTCCACACTGTGACTGATGTTTCTCAGGGCTGAGAGGAAAATTGCCTTTTCCTTCTCTAAGGCAGAGTACAAGAAAGAGCAGAACCTCTTCCAAAAGAGGATGCCCACATCCTTATGGGATGCTCTGCAAGCTGCTATTGCTGTCCTACTCGCTGGACTTAATCCAGGCTGGATGCAGAAAGGAAAACAAATCTCTGCCGAGCTCTCAGGGCCAGCATCCCCCGGAGACGAGCTGCTCCCAGCCTCGCAGACGTGCCAGACGTTGGGTAATGCTTTGGCTTGTGCTCGGGAAAGAATGTCTGCTCCAAACCCCACTGGGATCCGTCAAAATGCTGCCCTGAGCTCAGCTTACTGCAGGGAAGCTTCTAAGATGTTTTCTCACCTGTGTCCAAGCAAGTAGGTGGAGGTTTTGCTCTGATCTTCCCTCCAACGTGCAAGGGAGACCCTCCTCAACTCTCCCACACGGACTTAATTTGCAAAATCTATTACGCCATCACTTTGTGACACTTTCACCCTACACCTGCCTTTATCTTTTGCATAAACATCAAACCAGAAAGTTGAAGGGCTCTTAGCTTGAGTCACCCACTGATCATCCCCTGACCCCAAGGCAACCAGCAACGCTCACCACCAGCTCTGGGAAATAGTTCTTTAGGAATAAATGGGGATTTTTTAAAATTTCTATAAATTT
Organism: Eurystomus gularis; assembly: GCA_013400335.1. Taxonomy (NCBI): domain Eukaryota; kingdom Metazoa; phylum Chordata; class Aves; order Coraciiformes; family Coraciidae; genus Eurystomus; species Eurystomus gularis. The sequence continues at coordinate 203,134 of VZZY01016453.1, forward strand.
AAAGCAGGCTGGAAAGGAGAGCTCCCAGCCAGCACTTTGCATGAGATCCTTGGCTGGGAAGTGCGAATTGTAAGGACTATAAAGAGCTGCTTTCTGAGGAGCCTGGAGCAGATGTGGTGACAGACTTTCTCAGCAGCGTGGCAGAGCCTGCTCCCCAACAGCAGGATCTGTGCCCTCTGAGGAATACCCCTTTGCAGCTGAGCCATCTTCTTTCATCTTCCAGAAAAAAATGCCCCTCTATCTCTCGGCTTCAATGCAACCAGCGATTTGTCTGGGGCTGATGCAGTCCTCCCATTCCTGCCAGGGAATCCACGGCAATTGATACCCAGCTTTAATCTGATGCCAGGACTTGCTCAAAGGGCTGAGAAAGGTCTTTTTTCTTGCAGGCTCTTGACCACGTAAGCTTTCCTATGAAGTTTCTGATATTGTATCTTTACTATTCTCACCAGTTAGTTGTTGTCCAGTCCTAATATTTTGAGTTTCTTAAGAGAAAAACCCATGTCTTGTGGAACAAGACCTTTGGCTAATCCTGTATAAAACCAAGGATGGGTCTAAACGCGTAGCGAGGTGGGAAGGGCCCACTGGCCACCTCTGGTCCTCTCCAGGGGCACTTCACTTCTCTGCATTACTGTGTAGGAAGGAAATTAAAAAATACAGCTCGTTGGCATGAGCCGTTCTTCACTGAACCAGGGGAAGAAGTCGCTCAAATGGAAAAGCTGTATATGAAATAATATACACCCTTCTGTATGAGAGTGTCTGTCTTCTTTACAACATCAAATAATGTAATGCCTGCTATTTATTGCACTAAATAGGTAAAATTATTCTACTATCTTAGTCTGATGGTGGTTTCCACCATCTCCGTCAGTGCTAATCAGAGTCGTATCCACGCAACAGTAGCGATACAGAAAATCTTGTGTTATATATTCAGTTTGATCCGAAGGAATTTAAAGACCTGTAGTCCAAACCTGTGTCCCCTATTTTACTGGGTGCCGAAACTACAGCTGCGTTTAAGGCTGGGGTTGTGCAGACATAACCCAGCCACATTTAGATTTGATCTCCCGCGTTCGGTTTAACTGCACAGAAAAAACACTGCGGCTGATGAACAGATGTTCTTGGTTTTATTTAAAAAAAAAAACAGTGTTACATTTTTGGCTGTATTTTCAGGATTATTCAGTCAGGCAGCCTAAATATGACTTGATTGAATAATCACTTAAATAGAGCTGAACCACTCGCATTTTGTCGGCAAGTATCAATCCAACGTGAACATTTTGCTGCCAAGCCCGTTCTGCTTCCACCAGTGTTCTAGTGCTTAAACTTCATCTGTGAAGATGACAAACCCGAGCATCCTCTTATCTTCCAGCAGTTCTCATTCACCAAGGTGAATTTTCCTTGAACGTTTTACATGGCTATAACACCTGCTGCCGTGTCCATGACGGTGTCAGCATCGAGCCCTGGCAGCTTCTTCCTTCCCTGAATCTCTCTTCCATCCCAGCAGCTCCCTGGCAGACGTGCCAAGGATGAGCCATGATTGCACACTTGATACCTAACTGACCTGTTGTGTGAGGGCTGGCTTCCCTCAAACCAGTTTTCGATGTCAAATGCTGGGTATCTTCCTTTTCTGACCACGTTCTTGCTGGGGAACAGCCGGCCGTGAAGCACAAGCTGTGCTCGGGGGCTCTGCCCAGCAGCATCAGGCTTGGTGGTGGCATTTTGGGATGGTACCCACAGAGTGACCCACTGCACACCCTCCTGATCTAGCCCCACGGGGCCAGGCAGGCGTCATTGAAAGGTGCTTCGTGTCTCCACATTCCCTCTTCACTGCAAACACATTTCCCGGTGAGGTTGGAAAGGTTTATTTGTGCTCTGCTTTGCAAATTGGTTCAGTAGCCGGTGGCCAGAAAATTCTCTCACCTAGAAGCCAGCTTCTGCTCGTACCTTATTTGATCAGTAGGTTTTCTTTTTTTCCAATTCTGTTCAGCAGTCTGGGCCTGGAGAAGCCAGAGAAGCGTTAGACTGTACTGCTAAGAATCATGTTTGCAGATCGGTAACCGCAATGTGGAAGACTTATCTGCCAAATTAATACCAATACTCCCTGAATTTGAATTGCCTACAGATAATGTTTTGCTTGGCATGTATTTATCTTACATCCCTATTTATCTTACATCCCGTATCTTCACTGCTTCTCTAATGCTGCTTTCAAGAGAAGATAATCATGTATATTTAGAAAATACTGTGGCCTGTGAAAACTTCAGGTTTGATTTTTCTGAGAGGTGAAGAGGTATGAGATGTCCTTCAACAGCTGCAGGAAAAAACGTGTGCTAGGAAGGCATGACTTCAGCTTTTTTCCTCTCTTCTTCCCCAAAACTCTTTGCTACCTGTAGTCACAGCTCCTTGCAATGATGTCACGCTTGATGCCTCTATGCCACTCACCACTTCCCCGTGGCCGCTGATACCATCCGTGCTCTGTCCTCAAAGAGACGGCTACTCCAGCCAGCCTCGCCTGACACATTGAATTCCCACCTCTCCCCAAACAATCCAAGGTGTAAAAGCCATGACATCTGTTTTGACAGCCCGCACCCAAGGCTGAGGGTGTGGGTCACCCTCTCCCCTGCCTGGGGAGCTGCACGTTTGCCTCCAGAGTGTGAAGATGAGGTTACGGAGATCATGGGAGCTGGTGCTCCTGCACACAGCTCTGTTTGAAGCAGGCTGCTGGTCCAGGACAGGCGCGAGAGAAAGTGCTGCAGCCCTTGCAACTTTTGTTTGGGGTGAGAAGGAAAATAGACAGCGATGGAGAGGCTCTTGGCTTTGATCGTTGCTGGTTACGGGAAATAAAAACATAACCCAAAGGGAGTGAGCGAGGGGCGTAATAATGTCAGGTCACCTTCTTTGTTATCTCTGAGATCAAAAGGAGCTGGGGGAGTTCAGCTTTTATTGCTTTCCCCTTTTGTTTTCTGCTTTTGGGCTTTCTTTGTTAAAAATCAATACAGCCTTCTCTGGGCTTGCAACACCCCCATGCCCCCACCCTGCTAACCCCAAGCCCACTGTGGACCGTGTGGCATGGTGCTGGTGAAGCACACCGATCAGGGATGTCCATCGCTGGTCAGCCTGCTGGGTGCTGCTTCAGTACAATTACTAAAATAAGCTTTTCTTCTGTGCTTTGAATTGGGATTTGTCCTCTTGGTGGAGCTCACCCTGCTGTGTTGATGAAGGGTGCTTGGGTGCAGCCAGGAGAGAGCCTCAGCAGGGCTTCGTTGTGCCGGGGATCAGCTGTTTAGCCTGGAGAAGAGAAGACTGATATCAATATCTGAAGGGCAGTGGTCGAGAGGATGGGGCCAGACTCTTGGCAGTGGTGCCAGTGACAGGACAAGGGGCAATGGGCATAAACTGAGACCCAGGAGATTCCAACTGAACAAGAGGAGAAACTTCTTTCCTCAGATGATTAGTTGGTCCACACTCCATTTTGTGAAAATAACCAGTTAAAACCACTCAACTATTTTTAAGAGTTTTAAAGAGTCTTGGATCATCTAGATAGATGACTTAGACTAGAAGGAAGGAAGTTTTTATGCTGAGGGTGGTGAGAGCCTGGCGCAGGTTGCCCAGAGAGGTGGTCGCTGTCCCATCCCTGGCACCATTGCAGGTGAGGTTGGCCGGGGCTGTGAGCAACCTGCTCTAGTTGCAGATGTCCCTGCTCCCTGCAGGGGCTTTGGACTAGATGACCTTGAAAGGTCCTTTCCAACCCAAACCATCCTATGATCTGGAGAGAATGGGGAAGGAGGGAGCAGTGATGTGTGTGGGTCTGAGAGGGCTGAGAACCAGGGTTGGGGGTGAGGGTGCACAGCCCACCCCAGCTCAGCTGCAGCTGGAGCAGCACATGAGCTTGTGCTGGTGGTTCCAGCCCACAGCTCCTGGTGTCCCACACTGCTGGGGGGGTTAGGGGTAAAGCCACGTGGCCCTGCAACCCTCCTCTACAAGTGTTTGTTTGCTGATGCACAGAAGTAGTCCATTTACACCGGTCAAGGTAGGAACGGTTTATGATGATACTCAGATGCCCTGTGGAGCTCTGGAGATGCGTGACCATCCCCGATGCAGGGTTTTCTGTGGTGGAAACCACCTGTCCTCTGCCTCAGGGACAGCAGGCAGGGAGGGCTTCCCTCTGAGCAACAAAACCTGCTTTGAGTTACAAGTGTAAGAGGCATGAAGATGTCTTTAGGTAATGTGATACCAAGCAGCGAGGTGTCCTCACTTGTTTTTATCATTCCATCAGGGTGCTCTTGAGAGATTGTGAACGAATTCCTTGCGAGTTAACGAGCTGAAAACATTTTTTGTTATTAAAAAGGACCAAACCAAACTCTGCTGAACAAATCCACCTTGGATCTATGGCTAATGAGTTTCTCCGCTGTTCAAACACGTGCGGTGACATGAATGAAGCTGCAGTTGAATGAGGCTTAACCGTTCACGTAGAACTCACAGGCTGCAAATGAGCAGCGGGGCAATTCTTTTCTCACAGCTCCATCTGAGGCAGCTAAATTCTTTTGGGAGGAAACGACAGTTTTGCACAGTTTAGCTATATCAAAGTGATTACTCAAAATAGTATTTACTGATCCCATTTTGTGATGGAATTGAATCAGAAGCATGGCTTGGAATGCAGAAGGGCTGATCCTCTCATGCCCCCACCTTCTCGGCACTAACTGCTGGGCAAAATGAGTGTAAAACCATCCGGAGGAGCGCGGGGCAGCGCGTGGAGAGGAGCCCAGCCCCAGCACTGTAACCTCACCTTGCTACCTGCACTGAAACTTGACCGACTTTGATTCATTCCCCGTTCATTTGGTATGAAATAGTACCAGAACCAGGGTCGGTTATGTCCATTAGTGATACAGGACAGAGCTTAAAAATAATCCTTTGGCTGACACACAGATTTATATAACAAAGGCTGGGGCAGTGCCAGATTTTCCAGCAAACTGGTGTTAAACAGACCTAAAGCAAAGGACACTTAGATGGACCTTGTATCTGAATTATTTGCGGCATTATTATTTGCCAAGTCCATTATTATGGATTCCCTCTCATTCCATTTTCACCTGGTAAAATAAATTAAGATGCAGCGTTGCCAAAAACCAGGGGCTGCCAACGTAAAGGAGGGAACTGACATTTAGAGCATTTTGGTAACCTCTTATACTGTTGAAGGAGTCTCTAAAATTTAAACCAAACTCACAAGCACAGATTTTCTCCCTTGGGAACATCTAGTGTAATCCTCCAGTTCATCTGGCACTCTCCGGGATAATCTACAGCTCTTAGCCTGTATGAAAAATAGAGCCCAACAGAGCAGATGACACCGATGCCCAGCTCCGTGCGAGGAGATTTGCTGCCATCTTTTGGTAGCTGCATGTTCCAGAAAGTAATGAAAAATTATTTCTAAACATCTTCTGCCCCTGGTTGTTCTTAGCCCACCTGCGGCATCATCTCAACCCCTATCGATCTAGTGGAAGGTCCCCGAGTCTAGTGGGAGGTGTCCCTGCCCAAGGCAAGGGGGTTGGAACGAGATGATCTTTACGGTCCCTTCCAACCCAACCCATTCCATTCTATGATTCTATAGTGAAAATTAACCTCCACCATTGATACCCTCAAGGAGACTCTGAGCACCCCAAGCATGACTATGGATCTGGAAGGCCTAAGTGCAGGGCAGGGGTCCTGGGTGGCTGCTGCTTGGTCTTGTTGGTGAAGGGGAAAGTCTCAGGCAGAGACTGCAGAGGTGGAAGCTCAGGAGAAGGAATCTGAACACTGGGGAAAACCAGAAAAGTCAAAAGCAGGGTAAATAGCATGTGTGAAGATGGGTTTTCAAAATAATGTGGTGAGGGCTCAGCTGCTGCCTCGTTACTGCTGCTGCAGGTGCCAGCCAAAGGTTTTCTTGTGCTCATCGCAGATGGAACATCCCATGAATCCCTGTCTGGGCCCCACCTCCATCAGCAGCAGCAGCAGGAATGGGCAGGCAGGAGGTTGGCCCTGGGATTGCAGTCATGTCCCATGCTGGCTGCGATGGATCATAGACTCATCATTTTTGTTGGAAGAAACCTTTAAGACCATCAAGTCCAACTGTTAACCCAGCACTGCCAGGTCACCACTAAACCATGTCCCTCAGCACCACATCTCCACGTCTTTTAAGTCCCTCGAGGGATGGGGACTCCAAGACTTCCCTGGGCAGCCTCTTCCAGGGCTTGATGACTGTTTTGGGAAAGAATCTCTGCCTGTGTCCTGCCCCTGACCACACCGCAAGTCCTGTGTGGTACAAAAATCTCCTGAGCTAGAGAAAGGCTGTAGGGAAGAGGCTCCAATCTCTGCACTCCTGCAGGTAATAAAAGAGGGCTTTTTATGCCTGAAGGTAATAAAATAATATATTTGAGAGGAAGGGGCAGCAGCGGGGACGATGCCAGGGGAGGGAGGAAGGCACGGAAGCAGCGCTCTATAAATCGCACTCTTTGCTGCGCCATTTACCTTTGCAGAGGGCAAAAAGCTGAGCTTGCACTTTGGTGGGGTGCAGGTTGAGGAAGTGCTCCTCAGGATGAACATGCACCCTGTGGCTGAGCCAAAGGGCTGATGAGGGATGTCCCACACCCCTGTTCTCCTCCGGGGTCCTGCCTCTGCCGGCAGCCCCTTCTCTTCCCTCTGACTGGTGATGGGGTTCGGTGCACCGCAGCAGAAAGCTGCCCGGCTGTTTTTGCTGGGCTAGGTGTTGTCATGGGATGGTGAGTGAAGTCAGCCCAGGGCAAGCTCCAACAAGCCCCAGAGCACTGGGGAAGAGGGAAGGCAGGGGCTGCTGCGAGAGGGAGAGCCGAGAGGTTGGCCAAAGCTGACACTTCACCCTGATTTCAGCCCCATGCTCCGGTTACGAAACCCGCACTCGTAGGGTTGCCTTGGAAGCTGGAGCAATAAAATGACTGTGGTTAGAAGTAACCCTCCAATCGTGAAAGAGCCCTCTTGTTTCTGTGGGTTCCTATCCTGGTGCCTGACTGTGCACTTTATTTTGTGTGGACTTGGTATCGGGCACAATCGCTTCAGCCTTCGCTGCTGCAGCTGCATTTCTAAGGTCTGCGCATGCCTCCACGCAACCCTTTCTCCTCCACCACCCCATCATGAATGCCAAGAAATTCCTGAGATCTCCCCAAAGCCCACACGCCACTTCATTTATATGTTTCTGCTCAACACAAAGTTCTTTGCAAGGTTTATTTAGTTTGAACCCTGATTCGGGCTTCACGAGCGCCGTGTGTGTGTGCTCCAGCAGTGTCTCCTGGGGTGTGTGGGTTCAGCCCTGCAGTGGCCTGAGGAGAGGTGTCCAACAAAAATCTCCCCAAGATGCTGGGGTCAGAAGGGTGACTATCAAGACAACCAGCAATTTCCTGGGCGGGACGATTCTCCTGTTTATCTTGTGGGTGACGCTCTGAGCACTTCAGGAGGCTCCAGCAGTGAAGGACTGGTTTTATATCTCGTCCTGGAAGCAGCACAGCTTCAGCCTCTGTTCCTCTCTGATAGTACAGTGCTCCCCGCTTGACCTTTGTCACTGTGAGAACGTTGTGCTGGACTTAGCCCCAGCTTTGCTGTAAGCCATGAGGGCTGATTCAGGTGTCTGACTAGGAGTTATGAAAGATGTAAAGCTCCTCAGTTCACTGGAGCATCTCGGTGCCCCGCGGCTGGTCCATGCCTGGGGGGACTTGTTGCCTCGGAGCTGTCCTGTCCCTCCAGCAGCTCTCTTGGACCCTCGCTGTCAAACATGGCCTCTTCATCGGCTCAAAAACTCACAGAATCACAGAACGGTTTGGGTTGGAAGGGACCTTTCAAGGTCATCTGCTCCAATTCCCCCTGCAGGGAGTAGGACAGCTTCAGCTAGAGCAGGTTGCTCAGAGCCCTGTCCAACCACACCTGCAATGGTTCCAGGGATGGGGCATCAACCACCTCTCTGGGCAACGTTGGCCAGGGTCTCACCAGCCTCAGTGCAAAAAACTTCTTCCTTAGATCTAGTCTAAATCTCCTTCTTTTAGTTTAAAACCATAACCCCTTATCCTGTTGCAACAAGCTCTTGTAAGAAGTTCCTCCCTATCTTTCTCATAGGCCCCCTTCAGATACTGCAGGGTTGCAATAAGGTCTCCCTGAAGCCTTCTCCTCTCCAGGCTGAACAAGCCCAACTCTCTCAGCCTGGCCTCACAGCCGTGATCATAGAGAACTCCCTCCCAAACTCTCTGTTCCCCCTCTCTGCCCGCTCTTGGCTCAACAAAAACACCAGGAATGGAAATTTTAACTGGATTTGGGAGTTAGAATCTAATTCTAGGTAATTCTAATTTAACTCTAACTAAATGAGGGACTTTCCACTAAAGCTGCAGATGCTGGTACCCATGTGCCTGGAGGCTGCAGGTACCCTGGGTCACTTGGGGGCTGGACAATGAGTGGATTGAGAGCAGCCCCGAGGAGAAAGACTTGGGGGTGCTGGCTGATGAAAAGCTCAACACGAGCCAGCAAGGTGCCAGTGCAGCCCAGAAAGACCCATGTCCTGGGCTGGATCAAAAGAAATGTGCCCAGTAGGTCAAGGGAGGTGATTCTGTTCTTCTGCTCCACTGTCATGAGACCCCACCTGGAGCATCTGCATCCGACTCTGGAGCCCCCAACACAAGGAGGACATGGACCTGTTGGAGAGGGTCCAGAGGAGGGCTGCAAGGATGATGAGAGGGCTGGAACTCCTCTCCTGTGAAGACAGGCTGAGAGAATTGGGGGTGTTCAGCCTGGAGAAGAAAAGGCTCTGGGGAGGCCGCGTTGCCTTCCAGTATCTGAATGGGCCTACAGGAAAGCTGGGGAGGGACTTTTTACAAGGGCTTGTAGTGGTAGGACAAGGGGTAATGGGTTCAAACTGGAAGAGGGGAGACTTAGATTGGAAATTAGAAGGAAATTCTTCACTGTGAGGGTGGTGAGACCCTGGCACAGGTTGTCCAGGGGGTCAGTGGATGCTCAACGGGGCTTGGAGCAACCTGGTCTAGTGGGAGGTGTCCCTGCCATGGCAGGGGGGTGGAACGAGATGATCTTTGAGGTCCCTTCCGACCCAAAC
>VZZY01016453.1:212617-230889 GCA_013400335.1 Eurystomus gularis
GCCCGCCCGGCGATGCCCTCGGTGGTGCCCGGGGAGGCCGAGCCCAGGGCGATGCCGTCCCATGGCGCTGGGCATCCCCGTGACGGGGATTTAAAGGTCATTCGGGCACGGAGGAGCGTGGCAGGGCTCTTGAGGAGCGCTTCCGCAAGCCCGGAGCGTTCCTCGCCTTCCCAGGGAGCAAAGGTCATGGGTGGCAGGTCCCTTCCACCGCCCTCATCCACACCCCGCAGAGCGTTTCTGCAGGTTGGCACATTCACCTTGGCACGCACCAAAAATCCAACCCCTGCCCCGAGCAGCCAAGCTGATTTTTTTTTTTTTCGGCTTGTTCAGCCCATTCTCAAAATGTAGCTCTTTTCCTTAAGGAGGGGGAATAATGTGAGTTTAATAAAATCTCAGGGACTCGGCTTTCCCCTCCCGAGCCAAGCCGGGAGCAGCCGCAGCGGAGCAGCTGCCTCCATTCTGCCTCGTCACAGCCCTCGCTGGGAACAACTCTTGCTAGAGGGTGAAAGACTCATTCAGTCTTTGGGCATTTGTTAAAAAAGAAAGTAAAAAACAAATTGTCTGAAGACGAAGTGGGGCTGACTCATCCTTAACTGACCGACGCAGGGCTGTGTCTCTGGGGAACATTTGCAGCGGTGCCGGCTGAAGCAGATCCCATCTCATTTCTCAGGTGGTCTAGTGAGGGTCAGAAGCACGTCGCGGTTTTTTGTGCAGTGGATGGTGGAGTAATTGCTTGTCTCGTGGCGTTTCATCCATGAAATTTTGTCGGAATTCCTTTAAAAAATGGCTTTCGCATAGTAAAAAAAAGATTTTCAATCATCCGCAGCAGTCTCTGGTGAAGGTTCATGCTGATCCTCACTCTGCACCTTTTCCCCCTGCCCACGTTTGGGTGGCGGGCAGGGTGCAGTGGTGTGTGGGACATCACGGTCAGTTCAGCAGCAGCAGGAGGGATGATGTCCCCAGCCCTGGCTCTCTGGGATGCAGTTGGGAAGCACCACGCAGGCCCTCCTGGGTTTGGCATCTGCTGCAGGTAGAGAAAAACCCGCCCATTGGCTCCATAGTTGGAGCTCGGGTGTGCTGGGTGCTCCTCTTCCGTGTGAGGAGAGCAAGGTGTCAAATGGTGCTGGAAGGCAAAATGCCAATTTAATTAGTCATCCCCAGGGATGTGGCACTGGGTGTTCCTGCAACCAGGCCGGGAGTGAGGGACATGTCCCTTCTTGAGCGCTGTGCTAGGGCAGGCACCAGCCTTGCCCTGCACCGAGGTGGTGACACAGGGTGGGAGAGCACTGCTGCTCATCTCCTTCTCTGCAGAGATTTGGAAGAATCATAGCATGGTTGGGTCGGAAGGGACCTTAAATCATAGAATCATTAAGATCATGGACTTCTAACCCCCCTGCCATGGGCAGGAGCATCTCCCACTAGACCATGTTCCTCAAAGCTCTGTCCAACCTGGCCAAGAGACAATTAAGCTGAATGTTTAATTGAACGTCTAGGGTATGCGGTTCTTTCTTCTTCCTTTGCAGTTTTAGCAACTACAGCAGCTTCAGCAGGCTGCTATATCCCCCAGTTTTGTTTAATTGATACTTACATGTGATAGTTTAATAAGGGGTTGCTTTCCAACCGTGTCATTCTTAATTTATACCCTTACAGTGAAGAGCAAGCTCTTTCTTTAATTCCCTAAATATTAGTATAGGCTAAATAATAATATTTACGTTTGCTTTTAAGAGGTTTCTCTCCTCTATGCTCCAGTGTTTATTGGGCTACAGAGATAGTGTGTAACCAGTCTTTGAAAACTAAACCTGCTCCATCACGCGTGTGGTTCAGAAGCAAAGCTCTGCTAGGAAGGCTGTGGTTGGAGGGATGCTGTGGGGCTTTGCTACCACTTGCAGGAAGGAAATTGGGGACTTCAGAGTCTTCGATTTTGAGTCCTAATGGTGCGTGGATCATAGGGCATCAGCACAGTAACAAGTCTGGGCAAAAAGTGTTAAGTATTGTTCCCGTAAGTATTTACAAATCATGTGCTTATGCTGGCTTCTCAAAAGACTCGTGAATGTGCCCAATTTGATGTTTCACCTCAGAGAGACTACTCATGTGTTTACGGTTAAGCATGTTTTTAAATCACAGGATCGTAGAATCACAGAATGCTTTGGGTTGGAAGGGACCTCCAAGATCATCTCGCTCCAACCCCCCTGCCATGGGCAGGGACACCTCCCACTAGACCAGGTTGCTCAAGGCCCCATCCGACTGGGAATTAGTCTTTGGAACCTGGTTCAAAGCAGACTGTAGTCATGACTTGAATGGATTTGGGATCTGGATCATAAGAGCCAGCACCATGATAACCTGGCAGCCTGGGATTTCAGCTGGTGGGACAGGGACACCAGCGCCACGCAGAGCTGGTGGCTCTGGCCAGCCTGCCGTGGGCACACAGAGAGCGCTTGGCCCCAACCTACCTCAGAGCAGAAGCGTCATCCTTCCTGGCCTATTTATTGATACAACAGTGTCGGGTGGGAAAAGACTGGCTGGGGGGTTCAGAAAGTTGCTTAAAAGCTGCTCCATATCAAGGAGATAAATGAAAAATAATCTTTTTTCTTTTTAACTTGAGGCAAGAGACCCTCGTGTCCCGTTCTTCCCTTCTGACCCTTTCTTCCTCATGCAGACAGGCCATACGTGGTCTCATAACCCGACGCTTTCTGTCCCGCCAGCTCACACGCTGGTGGGACGTGTCCCCAGCAGCTCTGCAGTGACCATCTTCTCAGGGGTCCTGCTTGTGGAGATGGGGAGCTGAAATGTTCGGAACTACTGTTACCATCCAAAAATGCTACACGAGTTCAAACTTATGAGGAAAAAATGTGACTGGAGTAAGGTTAAATCCAAGCTTCTTATTTTCTTAGCCTTGAATCTGGTCGACTCCCATTGTCTTCATGGGAGTTTAATTCTTATCATGGATTTTGTTAATGTCTTAAATTTTTAGATTGCTCCTTCTCCTCATGTAAATGTAAAGTTGCTAAATCTATGTAGGGAAACTTTAACTTAGACACGTAGGAGAGTTATGAAGCAGAGATGAGTTTTCCTTTGGTTGCAGCCAGTCCTTGCGTTTGCCAGGAGCACCCCGGGGACTCGCTGCCTGTTGGGTTGGTTTTGATTTAATTGCCCAGAACAGCATCGTAGGGTGAAAAGTTTGCCATCTGTGACACTGGAAAATATTCAAATTTGGCTTGTCTTTAATGAAGCCTTCACTAGGGCCGGCGCTTGGGTCCTGCAGCTCCAAGGGAAGCTTCCTATTTACAGCATTTATAAATTCATGGGGATGGTGCTCACAGCAGCACCTGGAGCTAAATCCTTCGTTCAGGTCTTCTTCGCTCATGACTTACACGTGCCACAGGGTTTCCTATTCAAGAAAATCACAACATTTTCCTGCTTAGAACACGTTTCACATATTCCACTTGGCCTGCTTCGCGTGGGAGTCGAGGTACGTGGTCACTCTGAGCTACTTGCACAGTTGGACAAGGATAAAAGCAATGAATTCACTTCAGCCCTAACCTAATCTGAGTTAATGGGCTGGAATCCCACTGGTGAAAAGCAAGGGCACTTGGTCACGGCCGTTCCTTGATCCTTTAAGAGTTTGAATCCCTGTTAAGCATGCTTGTCTTACAACCTCCACTCACACAGGACGTAATCAGTTTTGTTTTCCATCTGTTAAACAAGAGGCTTCTGATTAGCCAGCGCAAGCAGAAATAATTATTTTTGTTCTTGCTGACCACGCCAAGGTTAACCCCACGTACCTCGCTCGTAGTGCCGGCCACACTCAGCAATTTGAAGCACCTTGCTCTGCGTGCGTTGCATGATTTGCCTTACAACGGGCAGGGATTTGGCTTTCAATATTGTCTCGTAATTATAGTAATTGCCTAAGTGGAGATCTTGCCGTCTCCCACTGTCCTGCAGCCACGGCGCAGACGGCAGCAGCGGAGCAGCCTGTCACAGCTCATCCACCCGATGAGCCTGGAGACACACCAACATCAGGGGGAGCAAAACCTGCCTTCGTGGGCTTGGATAAGGGAGAAACGTAGTCTACAAAATCCAAGCCACAAGCGTACAGCACTCGGTTTTCAAGAAAACCTTTTGATTTGATGAAGTGACTCAGATATATTGATCCAGTACACCTGGTAGGTTCCAAAGTGCAGCTGGCAGAGCAGTGCGTTATCTTGCAGAGCGATGATTATTTGGTATTTCAAGCGTGGGGATCTTCAGCATTTTGAATTTTTGATGATGCTAAATGGAAATATCCATCAGAGGGTTCTCACGAGACCAGGCTGCTCTGGCAGGGAGGAAGCGTTTCCTGAACGCACAGAGCCCTGAGGGAATCCTGCCAGCCCTCTCTCGAGTGCTGCCTTGAAGGTGTGGCCTTCAAGCAGGGCATCATACTCTGATTCTCATGACTTTAAAAAGGAGCAGGGGAATGACTTAAAGAAATCTGTTAATACTCAGTTTGGGGTTTTTATGTGCATGTTTTTTTTTTTAAAAGCTGGTTTTGTGTCTAAACATTAAATCCCTGCTTCCATGTTTGCACAAAAACCAAAGACAGACGTGTAGGTTTAATAGAAGCAGCGAAAACCGCGTTGAAATGTGGAATGCTTTTTCTTTCCCCCTTATTTTTTTAAATTTAACTGTTAGCTGCTTATGTATTTGAGACTGCATCTTATTACTGAACTGGAATGAGAGGACATGCATCCAGGTGGTCTCTGCAGCCGAAGCTACATCACGGTACACAGGCGTGTACTTCGTGCTCTGAGAAGACTGATTTGCTTTTCTTTAGCCACCAGATCTGTTCTGTTCCCTCTAGGACAGGGATTCTTCATTCATGCAATAGCAATATCCTGCTTGAACAGGCAACAGCTTGTTGGGTGAAGTGCTGGAGGCGTTGAGTGGCTGCTGGAAGTCCCCGGCTGATGCTCGTGGGGTGACGTGCCTGCCCCAAGAGCTGCAGCCAAGTCCACAGCCAGAAGAGCCACCCTCGTGTCCAAAGCGACGTGTTTGGTTTGTGGTTTGAAGGAATGGGTTTTTGCTAACGTCGGAGAGTCTGGAGTAAGGATTGGCAGGCGATTTTTTTAAGCGTTTGCATGCTTGTGTAATAAGCTGCTTATTACTTTTGCATAACCAAAAAGTTTAAGAATATGGAACTTCAGTGCGACATCTGGTATCGAGAGGACCGGCTTTAGAAGTATGATTTATCTGTTTTGCTTTTTAAAAATTACAATATCCTGTCTAGAAAGACAGTGTAGACCATTTGAGATTGTTGGACTTTGCCTCCCTAGAACAAATTTCTGTACTTGGATGAGGAAGTAAGTGTGGTTGGTTCGTTCCTCTCAGGATCCTGTTTTCTCCTCTGTATGCAGTGACACAGTTTTCTCAGCAGCAGAGAAAACAGGATGCATTAAAATTGCTTGTGGGAGGCCACTGAACTGGTCAGGGCTTGCTGAAGATGGGAAAGCGAGGACCTACATGGCAATGTGGGTGTCCCTGCCGAGCTAAACACGATGGAGAAAGGTGTCTCTGCAGTGTCCACACTGGAGCTGTCTTGCTCCAGGCTTTGCAGAGAGCCCCAGTCTTCATCTGGCTGCAGAAGCGGGGCTGTGGCTACCTGGCCACACTGCCTCACTTATCCCTTTGCTCTTCCTTTTGCTCAGCAAGCTCATTTTTTTCCCCCAGCTGATGAACAGAAAAACACTTAAAGGTCAATGTCTGAGGAGACATCTTAGCCCGTGAAGAGTGGTAGCAAAGTCAAAGCAAACTGAAGCAGAAGAGTGCCCGTTTGTTGGTTTTGCCAGTACCCTTTGCTGCTCGGCGTTAGGGGCAGAGGGATGCTCCTGATGCTGGATGCTTGTCCTGGTTACGTTTCCTGAGAGGATGACTCGGGGCGCTCACGCTTTGCGTCAGAATGCACAGCTCTGTTGCAAGAAACGGGAGGGATGTTTCCGAGAAGTGGTTTTAAAAAAAGAAGTTGTTCATTCACGCAGTTATGCTGATAACAGAGCAACGGTTTACTCTTTGCAGAGGTACTAACTGTTTCTCTTCTTTTTTTTGGATATATATTTGCTCTGCAACCTGTTTCTCATCCTCGGTGGTAGATGCTTTTAATTGAAGAGCAATTAAGATGGTGAATTGCTCCTGTTGGCTAATGAGCAAAATCAAATCACACTCTCTTCTACAGCTACTTTCTTCTGGTTGTATTTATTGATAGGTGGTGGATAGAAAAATAAAACTGGCTGAAACGGGCTTAAGTTTTGGTTCTTTTCATGAATGAAATAAGTTTCTGAACACTGTAATTCCCCCCTACCACACCCTCCCTTTTTTTTTTCTTTTCCAGAAAATGGCTGTTCCACCTGCTTATGCTGATCTGGGCAAATCCGCCAGAGATGTTTTCACCAAGGGATATGGTAAATAAAGCCAAAATAAGTTGGAGCTTTCACTGTCTACCTGATTTCTGAAACTATTGGGATTGTATTACTTTTCCGTGATAAATGTTCCAGTCATTTCCATTAGCATCCAGAAAATTCTCTGTTGTAGCTTCACATTCCCCTTGCTGTCTGGACAGGGAGGGTAACTTACTATTTTCTGACAAAATTCTTCCTGTTCCCCATAGGACTTACCTGTTTTGAAAGAAAATTGAGTGTTGTATTTTAACTGTTTCCTTATATCCTGAACAGGATCATTGATGTCAGTAGTTTGCTTATGAATAAAATGCTGCTCAGTACGAATAAGGACATTATGACCAAATTTGGTCCCAGTTATATTGCTGAGGTCATTAGAATTAATTGATCAAGTGCCATCTGAAGTGAATACGAGCTGTGTAATCTGCTTCAGAAAAACACGTCATTTGATAACTGTAGCCTTGGTTTATTTTTCAATAGTTCACCAGCGATTTAGAAGGGATTTTAAAGAAAGAAATCGGAAATTTTTCAGGTTAACATGTATATAATTCACTTTTTTTACTCATCTTCTAGGTTTTGGGTTAATAAAACTTGATTTGAAAACAAAGTCTGAAAATGGACTGGTGAGTTTGGAAACACACTGAATTCCAAAACATTGCCATGGTTTTGTGTTTACTGTAGAGTTCAAGAGTAGAATCCCTTACTCTCCCTTTACCATTTCTTAGATACATTATAACCTTGAAAGTTTGTATTTATAATTTTTGTGTAATATACGAGACTGTGCACAAATCGGAGTAGAAGAAACAGGGAAGAGCTCCCTTGTAACCAGGGTAATTGCTTACTATGAGAATGGTGTTGCATCTCCTAGAAGGCCAGGCTGAGAGAGTTGGGGTTGTTCAGCCTGGAGAAAGAAAGCTCTGGGGAGACCTTATTGCTGCCTTCTGGTGTCTGAAGGGGGCCTACAAGAAAGTTGGGGAGGGACTTTTTGCAAGGGCTTGTAGTGACAGGACAAAGGGTAGTGGGTTCAAACTGGAAGAGAGGAGGTTTGGATTAGATGGAAGGAAGAAGTTCTGCACTGTGAGGGTGGTGAGTCACTGGAACGAGTTGCCCAGGGAAGTTGTGGGTGCCCCAACACTGGATGTGTTAAAGGTCAGGTTGGACGGGGCTTGGAGCAACCTGGTCTAGTGGGAGGTGTCCCTGCCATGGCAGGAGGGTTGGAACTACATGATGTTTAAGTTCTCTTCCACCCCAAACCATTCTGTGATTCTGTTTGAGGCCACAGCCATGGCCTGCGCTTGGAGGAAGCGTCAGTGCCTCCCTCCTGGTTTACTGGGTTGAATGAACAGGAGATGGGGATCTGATCAATGCTGATCAATATCTAAAGGGCGGGTTACAAGAGGATGGGGCCAGACTCTTGTCAGTAGTGCCCGGTGACAGGACAAGGGACAACGGGCACCAACTGGAATCCAGGAGGTTCCACCTGAACAGGAGGAGAAACTTCTTGGCTGTGGGGGTGTCGGAGCCTGGCCCAGGCTGCCCAGAGAGGTTGTGGAGTCTCCTTCTCTGGAGAGATTCCAGACCCACCTGGACACGATCCTGGGCCCCCTGCTCTGGGTGACCTGCTGGAGCAGGGGGCTTGGATGAGATGATCTCCAGAGGTCTCTTCCAACAACCACCATGCTGGGATTCTGTGAAATACACTGATTTCTAAACATGCTGCTGGCTTTTCTTCTTAGCAGTCACTAAACAAGAGAGCTGCAGCGTAACTGTGTACGGGAGCTAATATTTAGGGTATCTCTGCGAAGCATTTGCAGAGTTAAATGTTGATTCACACGTCGTGCAGTCAGTTATTAGAGCAGCACCTTGTTCTGCTTTATGCTGCTGGTAAGAGTTATCCACGCTCCTGTCCCGTAGCATACGATGCTTTTTCTCCCTGGCACTGAATTATTTTGTGGGGCAAGAGTGTGTTCATATTAATGACTAGCAAACATGTTTTTAAATCTTCGGAGAACCCTGTGGTAGTGAATAACGTCCCAAATTATAATGACTGATATGTTCTACAAATATATTTACCTGTGTGCAAATATATATATATATATATTTATAAATATATATGGTATGTACATGTGTAATTTTTTTTTTTCCTTTTAGGAATTTACAAGCTCGGGTTCAGCAAACTCAGAAACGAGCAAAGTTAGTGGTAGTTTGGAAACAAAATACAGATGGGTGGAATATGGATTGATGTTCACGGAAAAGTGGAACACCGACAACACACTAGGCACCGAGATTACTCTTGAAGATCAGGTAATTTTTTGGCTCAAAAGATGTCATTTGCAAATTCACTTAAGACAATCTCTAATTATGAAGCCAACCAGTGAATTTCTTTTCTGTTCAGCTTGCACGTGGCCTGAAGCTGACCTTTGACTCCTCCTTCTCTCCTAACACTGGGTAAGAAGTGAGTAAGCTTGAGCAACAAAAAAAGGCATTTTTAATTTCAGTTTTCCAGAATACTGCCTTGCCTCTTTATTCCTTCCGTCCTAAGATACGGAGACAGTCAACAGCCCGTGTGTGACGAAATCACGGACATCAGATTGAAATCTTACTGTTATCAATCCCTTTTTAATCCTAAGATGTCGCAAGCGAGCTTTCAGATCCAATAACTTGAAAATTACAGTCAGAACTAGGGTGTGAAGTAAAGGTTTTGTTTGCACTCCCGTGGTGGATTTCTGGCCGTGTCAGAGGATGAGCTACTGCCTGAATAAAAGCGCTAAGCAAGTCAGCTGTAATGCAAAGCTTAACAAGCTCCAGGAGCCAGTTGGCCACGGCTCTAATAGGTCGACACAGTAATTGGGCTCTTCTCCCGAGCTGAATTTATCATCTGAATTCTTGCTGGCCGCAGCGTGCCTTGGTAGCGGAGGAGGATTTCTGCCCTGGCGATTGGACGCCACGTTTTATGTGGGCCAGAGGGATTAAGCAGCAGCTGTAAGTCTAGATGTTGGTTTATTTTTTTTCCCCTGATTATCTTTTTGCAAGCAGCGCTGCCAGGGAGTCAAAATATTCTGCGTGTTAGCCCGAGGCTGCCGTGCCACCGTCCCCGTGGAGGTTACAGCCTGTCTTCTTGACAGTCCCCTGCACTGCTTCCAGCCCGTCCTCACCTCTGCATTAACTAGACGGTTTTTGTGTTTGTTAACCGGAATAACCTCTAGTGTTTGTTGAGAATTATTTCTTAGCTCGTAGGATTCTTAAAGAAATAATAAAAAAGAAAAAAAAAAACCTGTGCGAGGATGGCAAGTTGTAGCTCCACAGCTCTTTCATAGGCACTTCACAGGCGCTGGGGCGTCTGAGTTACAACAATTCTCTTGTGGGAGGACCATTATAATTGGAATAAATGGAGTGAGAGTCAATCCTGGTGTGACCTGGTTTAGGCTGACAGGGATGCATCATCTCTGAGTATGAGATGCCTTCTCCCCCTTCCTTACCGCTTAGCGGCTGTGATGAGCCTTTCCACAGGGAAAGTCATTTTTGGGAGCTGTGTTCACTTGTCTCTGTCCCTGCTGATGTCGGTGGGAGAGGTACCAATGACTTCTACAGAACTTGCAGATGATCTAATGATGAGTGCTTTTGGCACTTCTGCTCTCCTGATTTTGCAACAGGCAAGAAATTCCTGAGTCCAACGTAATAATAATCATAAAAAAGAGAGCAATCTCTGGGGGTCTGATACGGCACTGACACGGTTTTTGGAAACTGTTTTTGCTGGCTGAGTGAAAGGTTGATTAGAACTTTTAAATTAGCCTGACTTTTCCAGAAAGATTTCAGTAAGAGTTTGGTCCAAGACAGGAGGCGCTTGTAAGGTGAAAAGAGAAGAAAAAAAAATCTTAAATAAGAGTAGCTGAAAATATTAGACATAACTCTGTCGCTGTAGCTGAGTTAGGGTTTTGCAAATGTGACGGGTAAGGGAGGTGACACCACGTGGCTCTCCAGGTAGGTGTATTTTATCTTCAAGAGCTATTGCGCTGAGTTAAAGTAACTGATTTGATCGAATCGCTGCCTGCGAGCGTACCTTTTCAAAGAGATGAGGTTGTTTCTTTTCTCTCTAGGAAAAAGAGCGCTAAAGTTAAGACAGGGTACAAAAGGGACCACATCAACATCGGCTGCGACATGGATTTTGATATTGCTGGTCCCTCAATACGTGGAGCCCTGGTGGTTGGCTACGAGGGGTGGCTGGCAGGTTACCAAATGACTTTTGAGACAGCAAAGTCTCACGTAACCCAGAGCAACTTTGCTGTTGGCTACAAGACCGATGAATTCCAGCTTCATACTAATGTGTAAGTATTGGCAAACAGGCCTTGAAACGGAATTTGAGAGGATTTTGCTGCTTCCTAGAACAACGAAAGGGACGGAGATTCAGCAGTGGTGAAAGGGGGAATGGTGGATTTGAAAATGGATCTTGATTTAAGATGCTTTCTTAGACACGTTAACTTTGGATTGTGCGTGAGGGAGCGAGGGCATGATGGAAGGAGCTGGGACTCACTGAGCACCCAGGCATCCAGGGTCTGTCTTTCTAGCAGATAATGATTACTAGGATCTATTAGCGGAATAATAAGACAAGCAGGTTATAAAAATACGCTGTGTGAAAGTTGAAATAAAAGCAGCGCTTCCCTTTTGCACGTGTCAAAGTCAAACAAAATGCTAGTTTGATCTGCAGACGAAAGAGTTAATCAGAGGATGAACAAGCACAGGCAAAAAGGAATTAATGGAAGAGGTACGGACCGGGTTTGTTTTAGCGCTGGAAGGGATGTGGTGCCAAGGTTTGGTTTGGTATTATAACTCCTGATCTATTTACACAAGCATCTGTCCTTTCTGAATGCATGAGCAGTGGGAAACCAGGATCAAATGCCATGAAAACCTTCGTTTCTGTCTCTTGTTCCTCTTTTAAAAGCAATTTATGCCTTCGGGAAAGCCGGTTTTTGAAGAGGAGGCAATCCCTAAGCCATTCCCTGAGTCCCCCTTCCCATTCCCACGGATATTTTGCATGTAGCAGCCCTATCACAAGCTGTTCCCGTTCCGGGGCTGAACAACTGTTCAGCCTTCCCGGAGCTGCTTCCTCAAAGGCTTTCTGTTCTGTTTCATGCTGTGTTGCAGAAATCTGGTTTAGGAAGCTCACGCTGCCTCAGAGAACAACTGAACCTTCGCAGCCCCGACAGTCTGTCTGAAGGGTTGCCAAAGCACAAAAATGTGGGCAGAAAACTTCCATCATAGTACGTGGGGTCCCCCTTCCTCTCAGTTATTCCTTCGAGCTCAGTGACTTTCAGCTTTGCCGTACTGTAGCCGTTCAGAAGCAATTATTGCCTTTTTCTATAAAATGCTGTAATTATGATTAGTCTTAATGAAAGCAACAGCAGAAAATAACTTCATAACAGCAGCAGGGGCTCAGAACTTACTGTAGTTTCTTGGCTCCCTGAGAGCGTTTCATAGGCTGCTGTTCCTGTACGTGGATGATCATCTTCAGGAGGATGCCTCGGTTGTTTATTTAATATTCCTGCTCTACCCAGAAGTGTGTGATACAAATACACTGATCCGCAGTAAAAGAGGGACATAGACCTGTTGGAACGGGTCCAAGAGGAGGCCACCAAGATGATCTGAGGGCTGGAACCCCCCTGCTGTGAGGCCAGGCCAAGAGAGTTGGGCTTGTTCAGCCTGGAGAAGGGAAGGCTCCAGGAAGACCTTCTTGTGGGCTTCCAGTGTCAGAAGGGGGCCTGCAAGGAAGCTGAGGAGAGGCTTTTTACAAGGGCTTGTAGTGGTAGGATGAGGGGTCATGGCTTCAAACTGGAAGAGGGGAGATTTAGATTGGAAATTAGAAGGAAATTCTTCACTCTGAGGGGGGTGAGACACTGGCACAGGTTGCCCAGGGAAGCTGTGGATGCTCCATCCCTGGAGGTGTTCAAGGCCAGGTTGGACGGGGCCTTGAGCAACCTGGTCTAGTGGGAGGTCTCCCTGCCATGGCAGGGGGTTGGAATGAGATGATCGTTGAGGTCCCTTCCAACCCAACCACCCTGTGATTCTATGAAATCTGGTTTGTTGGTATGAATAGGTTACTTAGGTATTTGATGTGCTTCAGCCTTGAAACGTGTCAAGAGTTTTTATATAATCCCATCAGCCGCGGTGTGTGGAACTCCCATCCCTGGCCTGCTCCGGTGTTATATCTACACACTTCAGGGTTTCACAGCAATGCTGGGGCACAGCTGATAATTTCGGTGGGGTTTGAAACACTCTTTTGTTCCTGGCATTGCAGAGACCTTCTGGGGACTTCAGCAAGTGGCATTCATTCATGATGCCTGATACATTTTCCTAAGAGGATAATGTTGCTTTAATCTACATCTGAAAAGTGCTTTTATTACTATTAGATTTAAAAGGAGGTTTGGCTTTTTAATAATTATTGTTAAAGAATAAATAACAACTGAGAGGAGGCAGGGCTGGATAATTTCTAGTTTAAATAGGACTTTCCTCGTTTTTTTAAGCATAGCTCAGACCACCCCCCCCAATGTTGCAGGTCAAGACAGAGCTGTGTGGGAACCTTGCACAAAACCTGCCTGTGTACCCAGCTCTCCTCAGTCCTTTTAAATCCCTCCTTTCCTTGAGAGCCAAAGTTATATGTGAGCTTCAGTCTTATCTGAAGTAAGTATTGTAGCGTTTTTTTCTGGAAGAATCGCTCTAACAACTTAAAAATAGGCTGCTGCTACTGCTTGAACTTTGAAATAGGCAAATCGCCGCTGTTTGTGCCACTGTGAGGAGCTAAGGAGCGTCAGGCCAAGGGGGGAAACGTAGAAAGATTCTAAAGCTGCCCCTTTTTTAATCACTAGAGGTTTGGTATACTCTAAGAATGGGAAATACTATTTCCTAGCATAGGAATCATCACAAGTTCTTTATTTGCAGGGGTCTGCCCGTGGTTTAAAGCCTGTTTTGTGCAATATGTTTTGTATCCTCTTTTAAGAAAATGAGCAAGAAAAAAAGGCGGTTCAGATGCTTGCTGGTTTGCAAGGAGTGCGAGGCTTTGTGAAGTCTCTCGCTCTTGTTTTTATCATCTGCATGCTCTAACGGTTTGCATTTTATTTACCGGTCGTCAGGAGTTGTGCTACTCGGCAGCAGAAGCCTGTCGTCCTTCAGCTGCTGCCCAGTGCAAAGTAAAACCAGTTTCATTCCAGCTTCTAGCACAGAGACATCGATCGTCCAAAACCCAAGGAGTTTTGCAAATGGTGGTATTTGCAACAGCCGAGAGGTTTGGCCGTTGAATTGGCTTCTCCACTTGGGTTCATCTGTGTCTGGTCACAGCACGCTGGGGTGACTGCTCAGGCTCACGGCCCTTCCACGGCACGAGGAAGACGTGTGCCTGGGAGAAGAATTATTTCAGAGAAAAATAAATCTCTTTCCTACCAAGACTCCTGGCTAGAGAGAAGCGAGAATTGGAAGCTGTCATCATTAGTCTATTTTTGCAAGTTTGTCACGGCTTTTTTTTTTTTCCCCCAATTTCCTAGGTTCTTTGTTGAAATGTAGTAACCACCAATGAATTCAGGCATTTAAAAACCACTTCCCAACCCGTCTAGCCTCCTGTCTCTTAGTTGTTACACAGATATTAAACGAGGTGTAAGTGAATGTTCTGCAAATCTGAATTTTCTGGAGAAAAAAAATAAAAAAAAGAGGAGTGTTTTGGGGTGCAGTTTCAAACCAGACTAATGCATTCCTTCCAGGAACGATGGAACGGAATTTGGTGGCTCCATTTACCAGAAGGTGAATGATAAACTGGAAACCGCCGTGAATCTCGCCTGGACAGCTGGTAATAGCAACACACGCTTTGGAATAGCAGCCAAGTACCAGATCGACCCCGATGCCTCTTTTTCTGTGAGTGCCGCGTGTGTACATTTATAAATATTTGAGAATAGGCTCTTGGAGGGGAAATGTGAAGCTGCCTTCACGTCAGGAGAGGATGGGTTTGACGCAGCTCCGTGCTGTAGAGTTGGCGCGTGTATTTGTCTTGGGTTTGGCAGCATGAGAACACAACTATTGGATTATCCTTAAAAGTGACACAGGATGTTTTATTGTATTATTGGGCACTACTTTGAGATACATTTTTTGTGTCAGTCTTGAAAAAATTAAGAACTATGTTAATAAGACCATTATTTTCTATGGTGACTGCAGATTTGTTAAGTTATGGCAAAATGAACTCTTTTCTTGTGCTTTTAAAACATAAAATCCCTTACCTGCCTAAAAGGTGTTAGTTAATTTTCAAGCGGGAAGAACTTTGAAGAAAGATACTAAATTATGGTGTTTTTTCCCTTCAAGGCTAAAGTGAACAACTCCAGTCTGATTGGATTAGGATACACTCAGACTTTAAAGCCAGGTAAGTCTATGCAGAAGAAGTTCAGAATCAATAAAGCAATATTTTAATCTTGGAACATCAGAGGGGGTTTTTTTTGGTGACAAAATGTGATTGGTTTTGTGAAATTGCTGCTCTGCTTGGCCAGAAGCCAGTGATAGACTTTACCAGGGACTGCGCTGTTAATTTTGGATGTCAGTTGGAAGCGGAATTATTAGAGACCACCGTTCACCGCCCAGCCAAACACTCTATTATGCTAATACAAAACATATCTAATATTCGGTGTTTCACAGATAAGTAAATGCATTTATAGTACTTCCAGAGGCTTCTTATTACTGAGTTTATTTTGCTTGAACGTGTGACTTGCTCAAGGTCCCCTGGTCCAGCAAGAGGACAATCTCAGTGCTCTGAAATTGGGTTTAATACACTCTAATAAATCTGCTGCCAGAATACCAAGCAGATTGACGTGAGATATTACAGCAGATGGGGATTGCACCTCTCCATAGCTAGACTTTAAAGTGGTTTCGAAAGGTGGGTATGTATCAAGGTCCCAATTTTTCATAATACTGGACTCTCAAATTAGATTCATCAGTAGAGCAGCAGCAATGAACTGACTCAGAGCTTTAATTACTCAGAGTGATAAAAAGCAGAATCTATCAGCGTGATTTATGATAACTTTCATAATTCAGAAAGATTTTGTATCTGCAAATTATTTTAAAATGCCCCGTCCTTACAAGGGTGGCCGCCAAATTATATTAACCTGATAAATTCAAGAAGCACTTAGTGAACCTAAAGCTCCTTCCAAGTTTTAACAGTCGGGTCTTTTCTCTTGCTTTTCTCTTTCGCAGGTGTCAAACTGACATTGTCAGCTTTGTTGGACGGCAAGAACGTCAACGCCGGTGGTCACAAACTTGGTCTAGGTTTGGAATTTGAAGCATAAGGAGTGATTTTACAATCGCTACTTGGAAAATACAGCATAGTTACCTTCAGAATATAGTGTACCTTTCAATGTTTTGTCTGGGGTGCAAGTATCGCTAAGTATCAGTCCTGCTAGTCCTGGTTCAAGACAGCTAAGCTTTAAAAGTGGTGGTGTTCAAGAAATGGAGACAAAAGCTTATAAAAAAAATCCTAATTCCAGGCTTTTCTTTTTCTTTTTTTTTTTTGAATGTTATTGCCCATCACATCTGTCAGCTGCCACATGATAGGAAGTAGGAAGGTGTCGATACCTTTACTAACGTGTTGGCTGCACAAGGAATGTGTTCGTGTGCTATAAAACCTGAGGCATTAAGAATCGCAGACCACTACATTGTACTGTTCATTCCATAAGCAAAATGTTCTGACACTTGAGGTTTCCATTCACGACGGAATGTGCAAACTTGTCTGAAAAAGGGAATTTTTAAAAAGCATTATTTTTTTTTTTTAGATAGGCATTTCATGAACGGTTTGTCTTTTTTTTTTTTTCTGGTTATCTCACGCTTACAGCTGTCTCCAGAATACTTTAGGTTGTCCACCCTGTGTAAGTCCGTTGCGGAGGAGGTCTGATGTGACTCAGCCAGTACTACCTGTCCTGTGTTGTGGTTCCTTTCCCTTGCACTGACTGGAAAGCTTGTAAGAGAGGGCCATAATCAGGGAAGAGTCTTTGTAACTGCAAACCCATAGTTGCATCACTAAATTTAAAATGGACTTTTGTTTTATTACCACTTTTTTCCAGCAACTAAATGGGTACATTTTTAGAGAGTCTTCCATTTTGTGTGGAACTAGACCCCAAAACGCTGTACTTGACACTACTAAAAATGGATAAAAAACCCAAACCCAACTTGAATAAAATACTGAAACATCACCTTTTACTTTGTCTTTATAGTAATTGTGAAAAAAACCTTGTATTAATTCTTGGCTCCAGAAGCAGACTTGCCAACATCTTCGTGCGTTTTTGTACCACACAAGAAATACTTGGTAGATTGAAGTTCCAGACATGGCCACGTTCGTAGTCCTTGCTGAGTTCTGGCAGCTGCACGTATCCATGTGTTGAGCTCGTGGAGAAAAGCTAATATGAACGGTTTCACCTTGCTCTCATTGCACAATTAATTCAGTTGAATTCCCTCTCTATAAACAAATAGGTGCGAGCAACAAGCAGCAATCAGTTGGGATGAACTTTGGTGGCTTTGCATTAAGACGTTACATCTTTTTCCTCTGTTAGCAGTCGACGTGGGTGGTTGTGCAGATGGCGAGAGGCTGGGGTGCAGCGGGCTGTGGCCGATGAGGCAACGGCGTTATGACATTGGGAGGCTGCACACCCGCCTCAGCCCCAGCCCGCAGATTGTGCAACGCCGGCTGGCGTCAAGCTATTCCTGAGTATTTCCTAGTATGCCTTGTCTCAAATATTTAACCCAACGCTCCTGGGAGAAGTGGTCCTCTTCCAGATGTCACCGGTCGACGCACAGCACGTGCAACCAGCGCGCGGTAACGTGGCAAATCCTTAAAATTAGTTTACATTCCTGGATGCTGTGCAGGTCCTGTGTTCTCTCGGTGTCCCCGTAAGCCTTTGGGCTCCTTGCTCGTGGTTTTCTCATGCTCGAGGCATCTCTGTTGGAATTTTTTCTCCTGTGATCAGCTTCAAGGCTTCTCTCAGGGCTTAGAACGCCTCAGTTGGGAAAGCATTTTTCTGTAAATCTATTTAATTCTGCAAAGAGTGTTCCATGAGCACTACAGCACAACGCCTAGTAATGTATGTGGATGCTGGTGACTAGTTTCCCAGGGCAGTGGTTTTGTGGAGAGGGTCCAACCCCTGACATCAAAAGAAGCGTGGGCAGCAGGGCAGGGAGGGGATCCTGCCCCTGTCTCTGGGGAGACCCCCCTGCAGTGCTGGGGCAGCTCTGGAGTCCTCAGCACAGCAGAGACATGGACCTGCTGGAGCGGGGCCACAGGAGGCCCCAGCAATGATGGGAGGGTGGAAGCCCTCTGCTGGGAGGCCAGGCTGGGAGAGTTGGGCTTGTTCAGCCTGGAGAAGGCTCCAGGGAGACCTTCTGGTGGCCTTTCAGGACTTAAAAGGGGCCTGTGAGAAAGCTGGGGAGGAACTTTTTACAAGGGCTTGTAGTGATAGGACGAGAGGTAATGGGTTCAAACTGGAAGAGGGGAGATTTAGATTACATATAAGGAAGTTCTTCACCGTGAGGATGGTGAGAGCCTAGCCCGGGTTGCCCAGGGAAGCTGTGGATGCTCCATCCCTGGAGGTGTTCAAGGCCAGGTTGGACGGGGCCTTGAGCAACCTGCTCTAGTGGGAAGTGTCCCTGCCATGGCAGGGGGGTGGAATGAGATTGTCGTTGAGGTCCCTTCCAACCCAACCATCCTATGATTCTATGCTCAACCTCCTCCTGAAGGAAGGAAAACCCCAATTTTCTCTCAGGGCGCTGGCCACGCTCCCCGCTCGCTGGGCCCCGCCTTCTCTGGCAGTTCTGCCGGGGCCCTATCGCGAC